>NMRB01001984.1:77169-108141 GCA_002633025.1 Notospermus geniculatus | reverse complement strand
TGTTGCCACCAGATGTCTCTCACTGCCTGAATTTTGGCTTTACGTAATAGGCACGAGCTTCAACTTTTTTTGTGGTGAAGAGGTACATGAACCTGCCAACATGATGCTTTGAATTCCATTTCTGACGATAACTGAGCTATTTTCAGCACAATTAGTGTTCCATGTACAAATGTACGTCAGCCTATTCAAATGTACACCGATGACCCTGAACACACATCGTTCGTGGGGTTCTCATTAATTCAGACCTTTTGTATCATAAGATCAACTAGTCGGAATTCAACAAAATTTGCAGTGAATGTTCAGAAGGGTCTTGCCTATCATATGGAAACGTCAGAATGCAAATCTGTTGGGTTTTAAAGGGATATTGTCCACATTTATAAAATGCTAAATTTGTCAGTTGAACCTTTATGGTTGATTCCTTTATGGTAACATATATGACAATTTCCATTCTTATCTAATGAACCTACAGGAACCATATGACATTTACAATGTCCTCTTGTTAGAAGTTAGAGGCTGAAAATGGTCTAGTGGATGACTGGCTGCTTGGTATTCAGTGTAGCCAATTTCCCTATTGTTTTCTTGTGTAGATTTGAAGTATTCTTTCAGAACGACTTCAAATTCGATGGACAAACAGTTTAACCTCTTTGTCCACATTGTGACAAAGCCTGGAAAAAGAGTCTAATTTTTTATTGAACTGAGTCCCTGACAAGAATTCCTGTTTTGCACGTAAACCAAGAGTGATGTAAATGGACATCTGCCAAGAGATCACATGATAACTGACCTGATAACAGATACCAAAACTGGGAAGAGCAGAATTCAAGCTTGGTTATCCATATGAAGAAGCATATGACTTTTTCTGCTCAAAGTAACACCCTGTAGGTCCTCAAGTTTTAACCTTAAAATAAAGAAAACTTGTTCTGAGAACAATATCTAAGTTCTTGTGTACAGAGGAAAGAGGGACCGTCATCTAGCATTGTCTAGTACAGTGATGAAACCGGCCAGGATCAACAAACACCAGAAAAGGGAAGACCTCAAGTCAAACTTGGTTACTGGAATCAACAGCCATACGACATTGGTTCGTTTATCCAAATATAATCATAAGCGATCTGCTGAACAAAAAGTCAATCGAGACCGTTTGGTCAGCACATAGCGCGCATGTGCACGTATTTACAGTGAGTTTTTTGCCGCTTTTATATAATTGGCCCAGAATTGCTGTGATGGTGTGATATTATTTAGCCAGAATTTGCAGAAATTTTGTTGACTTACAAAGAATTTCAGATACCCGAAATTGCTGATGGGTGAAAAGCATTACGAAGACAGACACATAATTTCAATCAAATTCAAAGAAATCATTCCTCACATTGAAAAAGACCTGAAAATGCACTAAGTTAAACAAGTTCATCCACGGCTTCCTTTTTCTCGAAATACAAACAAATTATCAGATTATTCAAAAACTGATGTCACACTTGCCCACATCAATTGAATTAAACTCCAGGAAAAAATCAGTGTAAAATTGCATAAAACTAAAAAAAAAGTTCACATTTTCAGTTTATGACAGCATTCTGCATGAACAGCATGGACGTTTCTGTTTGAACCATTATAGCTTCTTACATGTACAGACATCATGCCTTCTTATGGTCTTTCTCCAGTATGCACTTTCTTGTGCTGCTTTAAATGGGATTGGTTAGCAAAGGCCTTCTCACACACTGAACATTTGAATGGTTTTTCTCCTGTATGCACTCTCTTGTGACGCTTTAAATCGGTTTGGCCAGTGAAGGCCTTTTCACACACTGAACATTTGAATGGCCTTTCACCTGTATGCACTCTCTTGTGGCCCCTTAAATGGGATTGGTCAGCGAAGGCCTTTTCACACACTGAACATTTGAATGGTCTTTCACCTGTGTGCACTCGCTCATGACACTTCAAATGGCCTTTCTGAGTGAAGGCCTTTCCACAAACTAAGCATTTGAACGGTTTTACATTTGAATGGCCTTCTTCTGCATGCACTACTCTCTTGTGGCCCTTTAAATGGGATTGGTGAGTGAAGGTCTTCTCACACACTGAACATTTGAATGGTCGTTCACCTGTGTGTAATCGTTCATGATTCTTTAAATGGTTTTTCAGACTGAAGGCCTTTCCGCAAGCTAAACATCTGAACGGTCTTTCACCTGTATGCACTCGCTTGTGGACCTCTAAATTGGATTGGCGAGCGAAGGCCTTCTCACACACTGAACATTTGAATGGTCTTTCTCCTGTATGCACTTTCTTGTGGACCTTTAAATTGGATTGGTCAGCGAAGGCCTTCCCACACACTGAACATTTGAATGGTCTTTCACCTGTGTGTACTGGCTCATGAACCTTTAAATGGTGTTTCTCAGTGAAGGATTTTCCACAAACTGAACATCTGAATGGTTTTTCGCCCGTGTGAATTCGAATATGACTTTCGAGGCGGCTCTTTTTCCTAAATGACTTAGGACACAGAGGACACTGTCTGGTGCCACGTTTTATTACTGCTTGGGCAGAAAGTTTGCTTGATTTGCTAATAATCTGAAATTAGAAAACAGAAAGGTCATACTTCTATCACAAGGTCACACGCATATTCTGAAGGTTCTGAAGTTTAACCTTAAATAAAGAAACTTGTTCATGTTGTTCTGTGAACAATATCTAAGTTCAGAGGTGGACAATTCGGTCTTCCGCGCACCCGGGTCGACCGTTTTTTGAATGCGGGCGACGGCACGTGGTTACGTGGAGTAACCGCCGGACGACCAAAAATAATCAATGTGTGGGTGACTAAATTAATTTAGTTCAGATGTTCTGGTCGCCCGCTGTCACAGTATTGAAGAGTTAACTGAAGAGGTGTTTGCTATACCACTTTTAACATCCTTATCCGGTAATGTATTTTGCTTGCTACTCACTACAGTATGACACCTATGTCAAAATATGTTTACTAACTTCCTACTTGAGATAACATCATTCCTGGACCAGTCAGTAACATCTGACCTGGCAACCTATCCACATCGCTCTTGTACCAACTTATATCGTTATATTAAAAGTCTAGTTTAGTAACGTTCATCTTTCTTATTGAATTATCATCATGACGTAACGGAGAACATTCTACACCCGCTGTGTATTGAACAATCTACAGAAAATGATTGCTAAACGCTTTGGCTTATATGCAGGATGCTGACCGATTGGGATGGCAGCCAGGTATCAATGCCACCAGAGAACAGGGCTCTCTTTATATTCTAGTCATTTGGTCAGATGGGAGACCAGATTCTTTGGATTAGGAACCCAACATAGGTCTCCCAGGTCATATTTGGGAGCCCACAGAAAGAGCTGCTGGAGTCCCACTGGGAGACCACCTTTGAAGTGTAATTTTCCACCACTGTAAGTTCTCGTGTACAGATGGAAGATCAGACATGTCAGCTGTGAAGGTGAACGCGAGGAAAGAGGGATCGTCATCTACAGTGTTGAAACCAGCCAAGATCAACAGACACCAGAAAAGGGAAGACCTCAAGTCAAACTTGCTTACTGAAATGAACAGATGTATGATGGTTCAGTTTCTTTCCGAGCTACTAATAAATCCAGATTTTATCATAAGCCTGCCGCCACTGGAGCTATCTGCTGAGCAAAAAGTCATTCGAGACCTTCCGCTCAGCAGATAGCTCGCATATGCACGTATTAACGGTGAGTTTTCTGTGCCTTTTATGGAATTGGCCCAGAATTGCTTGATGGCGTGACATTATATAGCCTGAATTTGCAGATATTTTGTGGACTTCGGATACCTGAAATTGTTGATGGCTGAAAAACATTAAGACAAACACTGTTCTATAATTTCGATCAAATTCAAAGAAATCATTCCTTATATCAAAGAATCAAAGAAAGACAAACACAAAAATTGACACACAAAATGATAATACCCCAATTTCCAGAATACTTAGCAAATTTTCGGGCCCAAAATGGGCCTTCAGTGGGCTCCGACACTTCAACTATGAAAATCCAGAGAAGACTGACCTCATATCAAAGAAGACCAGAAAATGCACTAAGTTTTAAAACAAGTTTCCCTCATCCACGGCTTCATTTTTCTCGAAATTTAAACAAATTTATCAAAACCTGACGACACAGCGCAGAAAAAAACTCAATTGAATATTTATATTTCCAAAATGTTACGAGAGAGTGCACACAGAGGTCTCATAGGTTGTGAAGGACCCCAACATGCTTGCCTGATACTGGATACTGGAACGTACTTCAGAGAATCAAGGCCTAGTTTTCAGCACCCATTGAAAAAAGCTGCAGGGAAAGCTATTCAGATACAGAGTAGTACATTTTGCGCTACAAACTGACACATGACGTCGAGAATCATGGTGATGATTCACGTTTTTTCAAATTGAATACAGAGAGGGGCTTTAAACTGACTGAAGAATTGAAAGGGTCGTGGAAGCCAAAATTGAGCTTAAAGAACAAGATCCCCACAAGATCCATGAATGAAACTGCCGTGAAGAACAGATGCCAGAGCTGGGAGGAGGTCAAGTCAAGCTTGGTGAACCATATGAACAGCCAAAATATGACATTTCCTGTTTGAATCAATGCTAAATGTTTTCTCACACACTGGACATTCATAGGGTTTTATTCCCGTATGCAGTCTTTTATGAATTTCACCTGTCAACTGTTGTCAACTATAGTCAACTGTTGGCCTTTTTTATCTCGCAGACGCCTTGTTTCTTCCAAGATTAAGACTAAAACTTAATTATCATCACGGAGATAACCATTTTAGTGTTTGTACTTGACTAAAAGAGGCATTTTCGTCCGAGGATGAAGCGATTGACACAGTGGATTTTACGCAGAATGGCAACCTTCCGAACAATTTCACTTCGTACAGCCAATTGCAAGCTAAAACCCTGATAAACTTTCTACCGAACGATGGAGTATACAAATTAAAATAGCCTCCACAGGATCATAAAAGACTTACTTTGAGGTAGGAGTTATAAATCCACCAGTTTTGTCGGCGTTTCAGCAACATCCGCCATTTTTACTCAGTGAGGTGTAACATGGGACTCAGAGATGGTTGCTGACGGAACGAAATACTCGGAAAGGCGGCTGCCGATTCTCCACGGTGAAAGTGAAATCAGATCAGTCCATGGTGTGGAGGCTCAAAAAAACAACCTATCTGAAGCCAGTAGTGTCAGCAGCCTTGTGCTGGACAAAACTCCCAGGACGTGGCTACCACTTTCATTGGTGGTATGAAGTAGAGAAACTGCTTCAAAAGACAGTGGCTTGTATTCATAAAAGCTCGCAAATGCTTTTACTTCAAGTTTTGTATTACATGTTCTTTTACATTGGCTGGTATTCAAAAAAGTTAGCAAATGCTTACTAAAGATTTGCACAAAAAGCTCAGTATCAATGTAAATGTACAACAAAATTTGAAGTAAAGGCATTTGCTAGATTTTATAAATATCAGCCATTGAAACTTGCAATGCATACGTAGTAAAAGCATACTTATGAATTACCAGTCACTGGGTCATACATGTACCATCAAACTAGAATCCTGCGAACCCTAAAATTCCGGCAACATCTAACTTCAACCCAATGGAATGCAGAAGTTATGTAGTGTGGCAGACCCTTGTGGTTTTTGATCATGCCTGTTGACCATTTGTGGTCGTTCCCCAATTGTTCGGGCTGTGCACTGCTTCAGGCATGAGAGTGATCTCGGAGGGAAACACTGGAAGCCGGCCGAAGGCCGGCACAGGGAGCGCGAAGCGCGACCGGGGGGAAGCGTGAGGGGGGGTGTCCCCCCCTCGCAAGGAAAATTTGAAAATTGGAGGATAAAAGACCCAGTTTCCCGGTATCTACGATCCGAAATACTGACCCGGCGGCGGCCATGGCAAGAAAGTCACTTGGCACGAATACTGGCGGAAATTGCCGATCGACTGGCCGAGTGTGTGACGTCAGATGCTTTGCCAAATATGGTCACCGTTACGCTACTATTCCATTCATCACTGTTAATGACTGGAGTTGATTGACCAATCAGGTAGAAGGGCGCGAATGGCGTGCCATATCCTTATTTGGCAAAGCATTAGCATCAACCAATCGTGTGACGTGGCGACCACTTCAGGGCCCGGAAGATGTATAGCCATCGAAGATCGTTGTATACCTCATTTGCATTAGGCATTCAGATTGGCGCAATGCAGGAATTCGCAGCCCGACATGGGTTTAACCATCGTAGATCGTAATAATTTATTCGCTGCGTCCACAATGCAGCCCGCCCGGCGGGAATTCACCGTGACTTGCGCGACTTGGTAACCTGATCTCGGGCCTGATCTGCCGACCGGGGATAGCTGGGACGACCATAATCATACCTCACCCCCCCTTCAGTTTTTATTGCAGATTTGCACGAATCTCAGGACCCAACTTTTGGGCTCCCAAAAAAACGGATTTCCGGAAATTGCCGGAAAACTCTCATGCCTGCTGCTTAATTCAAGGGGTAGTTATTAAGTACGGAACGGAAGGGAACGGAATCGTGGTTGCAAACGGAATGTAAAAGACGGACGAGCCCTGTAAACTGGAACGGAACAGAGCTAATCTCGGGTAGGGCTGTGTTGTTATGTTGGGTTCGTTCTGTCATGTTGGTATTAAGCTCGATTCTTTGGTCGTGCCGTTTACAGTGTTTCCGCCAGAAATTGAAAGAAGAGGGGTACAATAGCTTGTGCGGCGTCACAAGCACCCACACAGGCGGGGCTCCGGGGACCTCTCTCAGAAAAATTTGCTTTTTTAAACCCTGAAAATGCATTTTTCCTGACATTTGGAAGAAGAAATCTGCATTGCTCAGCAGATAGAAGGGGGGTACATACCCCCCTACTTCAAGCCATGGGGGAGATTTGTACCCCCCGTACCCCCCGCTGGCAGAAACCCTGGTTTACTTTTGTTGGCAAAGTGCTTTTATGGTGGGTTCGATTCTATATTGGGGTTAATATGGAGTTCCTTTTTGCCATTGGGATGGTGAATTTCTTCAGTGGTTGATTTGATTCTTCGGTCTTGACCCATCCCAATAATCATCACGGCCAGTATAGAATCGAACCAACAGTTGAGTTAAGCACTACCCCACCAGAGTGACCGGTAAAAGAATCGAACCTACACAGCTAAAAGAATTGTCTTATCCCATACACTACTAAGGTGCATCTGGTTCTCACCAGTCTATCTGGCCTGACGGCCATCTAGTCTGGTTCGAATCCACCACATTTCCCGTTTCTGAGGTGGTGAAAGCCTCAGCCAATCATCGGGGCGCGAAGGAAAATCGACACGCCAATCAAAATCCGTGTTACAAATTCAAGCGTGAAGAGCAAAGAAAGTGTCCAACGGTGATTTGTTGCGCAAGATCTGATTGGCTCGGAGGCGGGGTCAAGTAGGGGTCAGGTTCATTAATAATTTATGCATTAACGGAAAAGATGACACGATTCGGACAAGGCTACAGACGGAGTTCATACGGAGTCGATAGCCTTGTTTGGACAAGATGCTAAGGTGGGGCTACCCAATAACTGAACCAATCATCAACAGTACTATAGGCCTACCCTAACCCCCAAATAGAATCGAACCCACCAGAAAAGCACTACACCAACACAGATATTGGCAAGACCTTATACTGTAAAACGGGAAATTTTCGCGGACGTTTTAATTTTGCGGTCTTTGCGGTCCTATCACCTTCGCAAATTTAATACGCGTAAATTTTTTTTCCATTCAACATCGTCGGCACGACCGCAAAAATAAGACACAATTTGCATAATGCTAGTACTTGCCAATAAATCGCGCTGAAACTTAGTTTTTAGTGCTACTCGGTAAACTCCACATTCAGAATAGTGTTCTGATCATCCGATACTCGCGTTGAAGATGAGCCGGCCGTCATTTGCAGCGAATACTTACAGTCCCAAACCAGACACAACAAAGCCACGTGGTCAGTCTCCAGTCAAAACAAGAGCACATGGAACTTCGGGGCTCTTGAAACTGCTTGTATTTATGAATGAAACTGTTTCCCATAGTGGATGATGGTGGCCTGAATGCCGGGAAATCACGTCTACGGCTCTGTGAATTTGTTACAATGCATTTTAATTTTGCGGTTTTTGCGGTGCCGAGCTGTCCGCAAATTATAAAGGCGCAAAATATTATTCTGGGACAGAAATACTGAGGGTCCGCGAAAAAAACCATCCGCAAAAATTTCCCGTTTTACAGTAGTTGAGCTCCCCACCAACATGATAGAACGAACCGACATAACAGCACGGCACTGTCCATTTGAAACGAAATGAAGATTAACACTTTCGCTGCCAAAAACGGAAATTTCCATTTTTTTGTGGTTTTTGCACAGTAATATAGATGGCAGTACCATGAACAACTGGAGAAAATTTCGTGAAGATCGGTCAAATGGTTTTGGAGTAACATCGTTTTCGAAATATCCGTTTTATTGGAGAATGCATTACGTAATATGGCCGCTAATGCATTTTTCTAATTTTTTTCTGATATTCATGGAAAAAATGAAAAAAATGGCCTTATTTACAGACTATGTTCATAAAAGTTTCGTACTAATAGCAGATATATTGGTATCAAAATGAAGCTGGCGACTTCCTTGTTCTGCTGGTATATTGTGTTAGGAGTTATCCCCTTCCTGTATTGAGATACTTTGTATTAAAATTAGGTAAATGTTTAAAAAATGTTGAAAAAAGTCTGGCGGTGAAAGTGTTAACTTTGTTCCGTTCCAGTTTCAGCGTCAGTTCGTATTTTACATTCCGTTCGCAACCACGATTCCGTTCCGTTCCGTACTTAATAACTACCCTAATTCAAGAGCCACGTGTGGTTATAGGACTCCGTAGAAAATCCTAACAATTTCCTAACTTCCCCATTCCAGGCATTGGGTCGAAGTTAAATGTTGCCGGACCTTACCACAGGACTGCTGTCATCGTCAAACTTCAGAAATAGAGTTCAAATCGATCCCTACCTTTCCATCTCCACCAACTTCCCCGTTGCCACCTGGAGACATCCCTGCTGTAGCAGTGGGAATAGGCCCTGGTATTGCCACTGGGCCTTGAATGCTGACAGTGTCACTAGTCCCTGAACTGCGAGTCCTTGGTTTTCTCATTGGTCCTTGACTATCACTGTCCATGAATGCAGTATTGTCAATGTCATGTTCCGATTCCTCAGTAGTAATATCAGCATTGGTAACACTAAGTGGGAAAAATGTATCACTAGATGTCGCCGCAGTGTTATCACCCATGGAAACCTTTTCATCCATACTTGCCGTAGAGGAAATAGGTGGCGTAACTGACTGTAACCCGAGAAACTTTGAGGGTGATGGGACGACTTCAGGGGGAGTTGAAGCAGGTACGTGATGTAAGCGGCTAGAATTGTCGGCAAATGATGGCGAGGCACTAGTTACACTAGTAACGGAAATACGTGAAGTATCAAGTTGGGAGGTTAGTCTATCATTCTGTTCCGCTTCTACTGACTGACATTGTGATTCTGCCATGGAAATGATGTTACAGAGCCCCAAATCTCCATTTTCATCAGAGATCTCGAGGGTCGGAGGTGAATCGGGGATTTCAATCACAGCGGCAGGGGCAGCACCAGTTCTCTGAAATAAGAAACAACGCACGCAACCAAATGATGATGAAGTGCAGGCTATCCAAAGAATAAAGCACAAAAATTGACACACAAAGTGGTAAATATCAAGAAGTCAACTTCCAGGACTTAGCAAATTTTCGACCCCGGTTCAGACATGTCTTTTTTGAAATTTAGTGTGGAAAAGTGCCAGCCTGAAGAAGACCCCGGTTGGGGTCGAAAATTTGCTAAGTCCTGGAAGTTGACTTCTTGAAGTGCAGGCTATGGCATGATATCCGTTGCAAAATTCGATACGTGACATATTTTGTGTTGTACGGTAAGTGTATATTTGCATTGCACATACACATTTTAAACTCCCTACGCAGTTGTGTACCGCACCCCCTTCGGTTTACTCGCTCTCCGCAACTTCTTTACTTCGTGGAAATCGTCGTGTTTGGTCAACAGATGGCATCAGGGCCTGGCGCGAGTTTTACAGCCTATCAGCACACTGCTTTCAGAACTGTTTGGCCCTTTGGCAACAGATGTTCTTGTGCTACCATGGCTACAAACCGCTCGGCCAATGAAAAAGTGTCTCAGGCCAGCTTTGTTACCGGTTGCTCGGTGCTCTGATTGGTCGACTCTCTCAGCGCCATCTGTTGACCGAATGCGGCGAATTTTACGAAGTTAAGCAGTTGTGGAGAGCGAGTAAACCGAAGGCACGGTACACAACTGCGTATAGGGAGTTTATACACATTTATGTTCGGTAAAACTTAATAATTTCAACCACGTCTATGACAAACACAAACATGACAAATCATGTCCTTGTCAGCTGGCTCGTTGGACGAGTGGATAGAGTTGTGGATCACAAATCAGAAGGTTGACGGTTCAAACCCGTCCAAATGACTATAATTTTTTTCTTTGAGTAGTGTAGGAGGTATCCGGAGATGTTGACAGGCTCTCTGTTGCCCGAAGACAAATAAGGTGGCACCCACCTGGCCTCGTTGGGTCTATCATGTTCTGAGCCTTCGTTAGAGGTGTTTGCAGGGCGTTAGCATTTCTCTTGCTCGACGCATGGGGGCTTTTCGTTCATACAGTTCAGCTTTAAGTAAAAGCATTTGCTAACTTTTATGAATATCAGCCACAGGGTCATACCATCAAACTGTATCCTGCGAACCCTTCTTAATCTTACCACAAGACTGCTGTCACTGTCAAGCTTGAGAAAAAAATCGATCCCTACCTTTCCATCTCCGCTGCCACCTGGAGACATCCCTGCTGTAGCAGTAGGAACAGGCCCTGATATTGGCACTGGGCCTTGATTGCTGGCAGTGTCACTAGTCCCTGAACTGGAAGTCGCAAGTTTTCTCATTGGTCCTTGACTATCACTCTCCATGAATGCAGTATTGTCAATGTCATGTTCCGATTCCTCAGTAGTAATATCAGCATTGGTAACACTAAGTGGGAAAAATGTATCACTAGATGTCGCCGCAGTATTATCACCCATGGAAATATTTTCATCCATACTTGCCGTAGAGGAAATCGGTGGCGTAACTGACCATGACCCGAGAAACTTTGAGGGTGATGGGGCGACTTCAGGGGAAGTTGAAGCAGGTATGTGATGTAAGCGGCTGGAATTGTCGGCAAATGATGGCGAGGCACTAGTTACACTAGTAACGGAAATACGTGAAGTATCAAGTTGGGAGGTAAGTCTATCATGCTTTTCCTCTTCTACTGACTGAGATCGTGATTCTGCCATGGAAATGATGTTACAGAGCCCCAAATCTCCCTTTCTATCAAAAAGGTCTGTCGAAGGTGAGTCGGGGATTTCATTCACAGCGGCAGGGGCAGCACCAGTTCTCTGAAATAAGAAACAACGCATGAAACCAAATGATGATGAACTAGGAAAAGCTTCGCAGGGATGTCATAATTTTTGCAATTGTACAACACCAGTGGTATTGTTGGTGGCAACCACTAAGTCAGGAATTTTGTAGAAACATGGCATTTTCTCATGAATTAATATCAAATGATCCATGTTCCATTTTCCATCATCAAAGAGTCTAAGATTTTGAGTTGGAGAGAATGTGTACACAAAGTAGTTATGATTCTAAGACTGGTCCCCTGCCGTAGTTCTCACTTCACTACTACATACAGGCCTCTTGAACGCCAACTCAGCATGTGATTGGTCAACCAGAGGTCATCAACGGTCGTGCCATGAGCTCATCATCTATTTTTAGAGACGCCCGCAACGCTACGAGTCTTTATTGCTCATTTGCATACGTGTGTCAGAATTCAGGCAAACATGGCGGCCGCGGCATGTCGTAGTGGTGGGGGAACGGAGCGATACAACAGGGGATCAGTCTATTATGATTCTTTGAAGTGAATACTTACTCGTGTAATAAATAATAACAATTAAATGAGTCCCTTTAACTGCATGACTGCTCAAACCCCCTAGTTTCGGCCAATCAGTGCCAGTGTAAATAGCCTGCACTCGCATGACTAGTGACGCAACTTACCCGTTGTTTTCGACTCTCACTACCGACCGATGACACCATGGACCTCTTTGTCAACTCATGAGATCGTTTCTCCATTTCTAACTGTTCTTTCAATTCCACATTTTCTTTCATTAGCTGATTTTGTAACTTCTTCAATAAACTGTCTTTGATCATTATTTGTTCTTGTTTGACAGTCAACTCGGATTTGAGGCGTGCTAAATCACCTCTGTATCGCACGAGTTCATTCTCTTTGCCCAAGAGATCAGAGCGGGACCTCTCCAACAGTTCCATGTTGCTTGACAAATCAGACTGCACACGCTGCAACATCCGTTCTTTCACAGCCAGTTCCGAATGAGCTTTGTTCAATTGTCTCTCCTTACTAAAAATCTCCTCCCGTAATTTACAAATCTCCTCATTGCCAATATCAACCACCATATCTTCCAACTGTTTCTTACGTTGTTCCATTTCTTTTCGTTCTATTTATCTACACAACTCTCTTTGACCACAAGTTCTGCTTGGTATTTGGTTATAAAACTGAACAAATCAGTCCATGCTTTTGTCAGCACGGCACCTTTGCTGTGCAGTTCAGTCTGCATGTTGACGAACACTTTGCTTTCTTCTGGACTTCCCTCTTCTTCTTCCTCAATGGGACTTGGTTCTTGAACCATGTTCATTTCAGCCTTTGCTCCTGCGAGTGACATTGTGCCGTCCTTCATCATCAAGTAACTACATACATGTACCGGTAGTTGAAAATGTAAACCTGAAGTGAAAAAAGAGCAACATGAACAGAAAGGACCAACATGAATGGCTGCCCAATTACGACGGTCCCTTTCTCCGTGAGCTATGTTGGGACCGGATACCAGTTTATAACATCCGGTTCCCATACATTGAGTGTTGGTCCACCAAGGTGTCATTCAGTGCCCCAAACTTAAGGGCATTGATTTTGATGCTTTTGAGTGCTGAATGATGAGACGGCCCCGCAACCTACATGTACCTGGCTCGCCCCTTCCCCACATGCCAGCGATGGCAAGATGGACGAACCCACACAAATTATAAGCCATTTCGTAGTTACAAGTGTGCATGCCCAGACCAGACCCCTGCGCGGTCAGAGGTCAAGCGGTATAAACAGTGGCCGCACAGCGATGAACACCATAATCATGATAAATTGAAAAACCAAACTTAAAAGACTTTGTGCAGATCAAATTCCGGTGGATATATCTGACAACAAAACAATGATATTTGCGCAAAATGACTTTGAAAACGACCTGGTTGGCACTCCTGAGCTGGTCTCGAAACGGTTCTAGTTAAAACGGCACACAGTCTGAACACGCTAAAACGGTTTAGTACAGGTAACCGAGAAGCTGCGTAATGTAGCGCATGCGCATATCTTTACGTGTGGATCAAAACCAATTTCGTTCCAATGGCCGTTAGTTCCATGCCATATTTTATGAAGGCTTCAACGGAAGAATGGAGAAGTTCGGGTCATGGATTCTAGTGATCAGTTGTTTGTGCCTTTTGTGATTCATTGTCATTTAAATTCATTCTTCTCATTGCATTATTGTGTCGTCTTTTCTACATTCTGGCATGATCTCGCTTCCTCAGATAGGTCAACCATCCCTTCAAAAAAACAAATTTGTTGAAGGCAAACATCGGGGGGGGGCGTTCGTAAAGCTCCCCGAGCTTCCTCGGGGATGCGCGAGAGCGTTCGGAAAGGTATGGCAGGCTGCCAAGGCTTCCTCGAGCCTTGCCGAAGTAAGCGACTCGCCGAGTCGCTCACTTGAGGAAACTCCCGGCATGCATTTCTTTTTCTTCCCTTTTTCTTCCCAAGCATGCTGATTGGCTACGACTGCATCGGCACAGTAGTACCTTTCCCCGAGGAAGCGCAAATATCCTTCGGAAATTCGCCTTCACTGGGCATGCTCACATTCCCCGAGAGAAATGCCAGAAAATTCCTCGGGGAAGATTTCCGAACATGCTAATCGCGATCACATTAACTCAAGAGATGGAAGCAACCATTTTTATTACCCACAATTCATCAGGCTGAAACCACCACTAGAGTTCGACATGTGCGGCATTTTGGTTCCCGAAAAGCTAAGGGAGACCAGTTGGCTAAAACGGTTTAAGTAAAACGAGTCGGGGAAGATTTCCGAACATGCTAATCGCGATCACATTAATTCAAGAGATGGAAGCAACCATTTTTATTACCCACAATTCATCAAGCTGAAACCACCACTAGAGTTCGACATCATGTGCGGCATTTTGGTTCCCGAAAAGCTAAGGGAGACCAGTTGGCTAAAACGGTTTAAGTAAAACGGTTTCGAAACGGCTACTGCAATGTGAACACAGCAATAGGCTAATGTGAACGGGAAGCGTTTTAGTTGCAAAACGGTTTAAGTAAAACAGTTCCGAAACCGTTTCTGCAATGTGAACACAGCAATATTCACCATTATTGGTTTTCTTACGACTTATGTCATGAACAGTGACACAATGACTGCTCCAAGTTTTGTGTGGGTGAGTTGCCAATAGGGAGCCGCAATGCAAGCATTCCACATTACCATCATTATGATGACTTACCTGTGGCTATGTTGTTCTGGAGATGACTTTGAATATGAGTGGTATCTGGAATGATTTTCATCTCGAGTCGGTGGACTTGAGAACTGAGTATGCCGCGGTGAGTAGTCCGCACGTGCTGGCGTCGGGGTCACGTGAACACGACCAGATTCCAGGAACGGAGTGCTGCCTATACTGTGAGTAGTCGATGCATGTGAGGGGAAATAATTTGAAGTATTTGGAATGTACGTCGTGCTGTTCGTCGGCAAGTTGCCCACGACGACAGGTGAACCAACACGCTTCACTCGTTTCCATTTCTTCATGAGGTAGCGCAACCTATTGGAGAGAGAGAAAAGTTTGTAAAAAGCAATAGGCTAATGTGAACGGGAAGCGTTTTAGTTACAAAACGGTTTAAGTAAAACGGTTTCGAAACCGTTTCTGCAATGTGAACACAGCATATAACATCCGGTTCCCATACATTGAGTGTTGGTCCACCAAGGTGTCATTCAGTGCCCCAAACTAAAGGGCATTGATTTTGATGCTTTTGAGTGCTGAATGATGAGACGGCCCCGCAACCTACATGTACCTGGCTCGCCCCTTCCCCACATGCCAGCGATGGCAAGATGGACGAGCCCACACAAATTATAAGCCATTTCGTAGTTACAAGTGTGCATGCCCAGACCAGACCCCTGCGCGGTCAGAGGTCAAGCGGTATAAACAGTGGCCGCACAGCGATGAACACCATAATCATGATAAATTGAAAAACCAAACTTGAAAGACTTTGTGCAGATCAAATTCCGGTGGATATATCTGACAACAAAACAATGATATTTGCGCAAAATGACTTTGAAAACGACCTGGTTGGCGTGCTTCGCTGTGTCCACGCGATCCTGTTTATAGGCCTACCGCCTGCAGTGTTCTCCACGGGTTTTGGGCTAAGAGAGGGGCGGAAGTGGGCGCGGTGTGGAAGGCACCGCGCAAGGCGCTTTCTGGCGGGGGGTCTGGGATTTGGATTTTAGGTGCTCTGAGATGCGTTTTCTGAGCACCTGAGATTCATAATTGAGCGATCTAAACCATAAATATTAGGGCGGACGAATTTTTAAGAGGGGCAGAGTTTGACATCGGTATTTTGAAGAGGGGCGGGCAACCCTTTTTTTAACTGGTGTGGAGAACACTGCTGACCTCTGACCCAAAAGGAGGTCTGAGCGTGTGTGTAGCTCTAAGGGTAAATGTCGTCCTGGGTAGGCCTATATACAAAGATTACATGTACCCAGGATCTCTATCTTCACTAAAACGATACTCTGGGTGCAGTTTCGGCAGAGCCGAACATCACCCAGCATCCGCAATCAGTGCCTAGGTACGAGTCCTACATGTATTCAGAAATCCCGAGGAATCTCGCAGTCCTGCGCCGCAGATTTTGGTGAGTGTACAATGTAGCTGTTCATGACATTCTTCAGGCGGTCACGTGACCACAGACGAGACAATGTCGAATCCAGTTTTGCACAAAACGTTTTGTAGCCCTATATGGTAGGCCTACATCCTAGGCCTAAGGCACTGCAAAGGAATTAAAAAAAATATTAATCCATTGGGCTCTAAATGACATTAAAAACAGGTTTTAAGGAAGGCGATTGTGGCACCACCTTTTATCTTAAAGGAGTTCAACGTCCAAAAGTTGTAAACAAACCAGTTTGTTTACAAACAGTGGTCGGCAAACTAGTTTTATTCCTTCGTGAAGGTGGCAGCACCACTAGCGCCCAGTGATCGTTAGACTGGTGCCCGGTCCAATGCAACTCGCTCACAATATTCACGTCAGTACATATTACCGACAATAGGTGGCAGCACCGCAGGCGTCGCGTGGATAGAGAACCAGTGAGTGAGTGTTTACAACTTGGACGTCCAGCTCCTTTAATTCGTGCCCAGGCACGATGTCGATGGGACACCATGCACTAACATCCTATCAAATTCTCATTAAAAATTCCCTCATTAAAATTGTCTAATTTGTCCGAAAGTGAACAGGTCCCCTTTAAAGGAGCTGGACGTCCAAGTTGTAAACACTCACTCACTGGTTCTCTATCCACGCGACGCCTGCGGTGCTGCCACCTATTGTCGGTGATATGTACTGATGTGAATATCGTGAGTGAGTTGCATCGGACCGGGAACCAGTCTAACCATCACGGGCCGCGACTGGTGCTGCCACCTGCACAAAGGAATAAAACTAGTTTGCCGACCATGTTTGTAAACAAACCAGCTTGTTTACAACTTCGGCGTCTAACTCCTTTAAGAAAACGCGGACGCCACCTGTTGTCTTCAAGTCGTATAATGTCGTCGTGTTGTAGGCCTAGGCTAATTGTACGATGTCTTCACGTCGCGTACATACATGACATAGGCTAGGCTAGGCCTAGGCCTAGGTCTTTAGCATGGTGTGTGGATGTCCTTGTTTTGAAAGATACAGTTTTTATTTTGGTATACATAGGCCTAGGCCTAGCCCTAGGCCCTATAGCCTAGGCTAGGCCTAGGTAGGGCCCAATGATGACATGTCTTCGTTTTACCCGGTACTCAGAATGTCTTCATTTTACTACATTTACTACATTTTACTTCGTTTCACAACATACACAATGTAACGTCTGTAGGAGCGCGTTAGTGCTGCCACCTGGTAGGCCTAGTTGGGTGGTGGAGGACCCTGCACTCTGCAGGGGGGCCCGAAACGAAACTGAGCCATATTTATTATGAACATATGTGAATCTCGTATAGATGAGATCAAACTTCGTAATTAGGTCATTGCCATGGATAATTCGCGCATGCGCATTTTGCCGTTTTCTTTGCACCAAGCCGGAAGTCGATGTTTTAATGGCTTTCAACGAAGGATTTGCCGGTGGGTCGCACATTTGGCCGTTTTCTGTGGGCTTCTGGCCGTTTTCTGTGGGCTTTTCGCCCAGCTTTGTGTTTATAAGTGTGTGGTGCTCCTGAAAATCGTTACCATCATGAAATTCGGGTGAGATTTACAGAAAAATTCGCCCAGGTTGGGTCTCCGAATGGACAAAAATGGCGAAGCACGTGGCCGGTCGATCGCGAATTTACCCCATTCTTCGCTTAACCTATGAGAAACCAGCGGGGAAACCAGTTATTTTTCCGAACCTCAACTACTACCAGACCCGTTCACAGTGTAGTTGAGGGCTCTTCTGCAGAAATATCGAAGAGAACCACCAAAAATGTTGCCGATTGCCGGAATCCTTCGTTGAAACCCATGAAACACACCAGCCTCCGCGTTGTCAAGGAAAATGACAACTGCGCATGTGCGGGTTGCCAAGCAATCGCCATGACGTCATAAACGACGACCTAGTTTGATCTCATCTATAGACGGTTTCGAGGAAAATGGCCGCCGCTCGAAAAAGCCATAACAAACCGAGAGCCAACTGGCTTTTGGCTGAAGACATGTTGAAAATGTCGAAATCCTGCCTAAAATCCCTTGCCCCGTATTCCAAGAGCTACCACAGAGATCCTCTAGTTCATATGTAACATACTCAACCATAAAAAATAGAAAAAAATATTCGGGCTTTCTTTAAATCGATGACTTTGTAATGGGATCGACCACGCTGCCGTCTATTTTTACACCTGACGGGGTCATGTGGGTCAAGGTCGTGGAAAATTATGCTCATCCTCGGTTCCAATACTGTGAAAAATTAAGTCGCAGACCATAAAACAATCGGAGAACTTCGGTTATTTTCATCATGGACTTTGGTATTAATATTTTGGGAGTAATATGATGAAATATTCGATTGGGAGTTGATTTCACATTTTTCATATTCAAAGTTTATTATTAATATGGCTCGTATTCGTGGTCATGGTGGTTGTTGGTCTGTGGGACATCAAGTCCCGGAGACGAGGTTGAAAAAAATAGTTAACATTTCCGCCAATAGGTGTCGCGCGTGCCGATTCTATTGTGCGCCATGTAAACAAACTTCATGTCGAACACGTGCGTGAATGAGGAATATTTTCATCGATCTACCACAAAGTCCGGAATTTTCTTCGTTTTCATGTAGGCCTAATTGAGGATGTTGCCTATGATATATGACACACACTGGTAGCTCTTGGAATGCTGGCAAGGTATTTTTAGGCAAAATTTCGACGTTTTAAAAATTTTTCCAGCCAAAAGTCACTTGGCTGTCGGTTTGTTGTGGCTTTTTCGAGTGGCGGCCATTTTCCTCGAAACCGTCTATTGTCAAATTAATCTGTAAATAAATCAGTATTTCGTTTATTACATCACATCGTCGTTGATGGATGAGCTAGCCGGCTACACGTCCTCGTTCTAACTCAACTGTCCTTGTTTTCGAACCCACTACCCTTTTTTGCGGTAATAACCGCCCGTACGCCTTACCATGCCGGCGGAGGCGGAAGCCATGCGTACCGGTAAGGCGGTAGGCCTAGGCCTACCTACCGATGGCGATGATGGAACATGAATAGTATACGCGGCAAATTCGCAACCATCAGCAGTCAATTTCACTATCATTGTGGCATTTTACAAAATCTGTAGATATATTCACCATAAAAGAACACTTAAGTCGGTTTCTTACCGGCTAAAACACTAAATTAGGGCGGACAAAAAAGCAAAACCATGAAAACCGCATGCATGTGCTCATTCAATCTCGTACCCATTGTTTGTTTGTTTGTTTCAAAGGTTGTCCGCCGATCCGTATCCTACTCCGCCACTTTGCCCTTCCTCCAGCCTCTTCCATGTCTTCCAGGTCCAGAGAAGGCAGGCCTCCGACCCCCGGTTCGGGAGACGGCACTATCTCCCCACCGCCCGGTAAAGACTATCCTTGGAGAAGGGAGGTGCTGGTCCCCGCAGTAACCCCACCCCTACGCCGCCGAACGGACCACACCTGCCCTAGCCGCCCGACCAGCGGAGGTGGATCTCCACCCAGGGCCCCTCATTATGTGTGTTTCGACTTAAGACGGGCCACCTGGGCCTATATGTTAAGGGTCCCCTCCCTTCCCGGTTTTACTCTCGTGCCGCCTTTTTGGTCTATTTCACCCACCCCCAGCCCCCAATCACTCCCACTGTGACCCATTCCATCCTGGGCTCCTCTATCCCCCCTCGCGGCCTCTCGCCCATAGCATGTGCCATTTCACCTCCATTTCTGGCACCTCTTCTAATTGATGCACACTCAGTTGGGCCTAAACAGCTAAAGGAATTTCGGAAATGTGGCGCTAAATGTCTACGGAGAGCCAATTCGTCAACATTTGTTAATGAAACTACTCTTCCTCACAAAATGGCTCCTAATTTTTCCAATTTCCAAAGGCGGAGACCATGAAACTAATTCACTACTCTGTTTCAAATAACTATTCATAAACTACTCATATAATCTGATAATAAGACAACTGGCACTTTGAAAATATGCTACGGCTGCTGGCACAGGAACTTGAGGCACTGCATTGTAGGGGTGGTGGGTGTGTTACAGAGGACTAAAGCCTAGTTTATACTTCGACGCAACTCAATCGGCGTCTGACGCACGATCAAATCTGGACGCCGACTTCGCAGAATCGATTCACAGTCCAGCGAACTTTAGCGACGGCGACCCGTTATGAAATGACTCAAGTAATTACAGCCTCGCGATTGGATGCCGACCAAATCGCACGACGGGTCGGCGTCGAACGCAAGATCGCGCGTCGGTCGCCGGCGATGGTCGTGCGTCGAAGTATAAACAAGTAAAGGCTTAAGGCGCACACACCCCGGTAATAACACACCGCGAGTGATGCCCAGTATAACTTCGGAATAAAATAAGCCTATTCTTTGGAGTTTTGAAGCAGCGACGTACTAGTAATTATGTATTTTGACTCATTTTTGTGTTAATTTATATAAAAACGTCGTCTCTAATTACATAACAACTGAAAACAATCAAGAATATGCCCATCTGATTCCAAGGCACCATATTTCTATCTGTTGGTAATACATTTATGGGGTGTAAATCCAACCGTTCAAAAGTTACCTGTGCATCGTACTCCCATTCTCCTGTACAAAGCTCAGTTGTTGCGTCCATCGGCGTCCAATGAAAAAGTCAGTTCCCAAAATTCAAAACGCCCTAGTGGTTGTTGCCAGCAAAACATTTTTTTGGCAACATGACTTTTCCAAAACCTGTGGGTAGCCAAGGGTCCTAAACCTGGGTCCAGATTTGCTCTTATACCAACAGGGTTATTTTAAAATATGTATTGCGAAGTATCTGTTGAAGAAACAAATAACTGAGAAAAACGCATTTAAAGTATGTAATATGTAATGGCTTTTCTATTAAATAAATTCATGTCGTTCTAATATTGCACAATAAACCCTCATGAATTTTATGTCCTGAGGATGGAAAATGAATAACAATGGTAAATAGATGCAATTGCAATGAAAATTGAAAAATTGGCCAGCGGCCAATAATACATTTATGGAGTATATAATTTATGGGCCAATAATGCCTCGGCTTCGGGCCCAGTTACTTCTGTATTTATTTTATGTAATAAATAACAATACAATTGAAAAATTGCCCTTTTTTGCCCTTCCCCAGAAAGTGCCCCCTAGCGGCTATAATCGGCAAAATATTTTTTGGCAACATGACGTTTCTTAGAGCAGGCCGTCTGTAGCAGTAAGAAATGTCCCCCTGTAAAAAGTGTCCACTTCTATTGTTGAATGACGGAATAAGCGGCATGCGTATAGAAACCGGCCAATTGTCAGAGATTAGAATGTAACTAGGATGTTTTGTTCCCCAGACAGTTTTTCCTAGGACATTCTTTCCCTTCACACCAGGGGCCGTATGCATAAAACATCTTAAGGGGGCGGTAGTGGAAACATACAGCGCCGTTTTAGTGCGGCGGTCGAAGGTTGAACCGTCTTATTTATGAATAACCATGTATTGTTAATAAAATTAGGCGTCAAGGACAAGCTGATCATGGTTCGTTGCCAAAACCTACACTCTTTCAAAAATACTTTACATTCACTTCTCTAAGACCAGTCCCAGATATGCAGTCCTCGCCTCATAGTCCAACCCCTCATTACATTAAGTTGAATACGGTTCACCAATTGGCAGGGTATATTGTCCTTGTGTGCACCGATGCCGAGAAGTTCACCATGCCTGTTACACTGAGGGAGAGGGGAGGTGCACAAGGATATAATGCACCGGTCTTAGAGAAGTGAATGTAAAGTATTGTCCAGCACAATGCTTTTGTACACCCGGTGCGTCCGTGCGCATAGGCCTATTTTAATGACAATAAGGAGGTTAATTTAATAGCCCGCGTATTTCGAAAAGCGTAGGCGTGTTTGGGCCAAAATATGAAAATTTCGGGAATACTTTTCTCGTCCATCAGGCATCGCACTTCAGTGGTTTCTTTTCATTTGGCAGCAGTATATTTGTGCGCAGGGCGCGACGTTGAGATTTTTTCACTATTCAACAGGATTCGGGAGATATTCAAAAAGTTCATTTTTGACCAATTTTTGGCACAAATTACATAATTATCATTACTAAGAATTAGAATTTGCAAATTATCTCAACGTCGGCACCTGCACATATGTATTCCCCAACATTTGGTGATAAAACGCCAGGTCCCAGTCGCGTTGTTGCCGAGAAATCTATGACGAAAAAGTCAAATGGGGGGTCTCATTGTTTGCTTAATTAGCTGATTAATAAAAGATGAAAGCACATCGTTTACAATTCAGATGTGTAGAACAAGAGTAGCAATTTCATAGAAATACATGAAATCGATGCTACCTTTTTGCTTGAAGAAAATATGAATTGTTTTCAGTCGCCATTTGCAGTGCGCTTCCTTATGGCTACCGCCCCCTTAAGTGTAAGATTTTCCTTAAACTATTGTTCCAAACAAAAGATAAGGGAAATTTTACACTTAAGATGTTTTATGCATATGGCCCCTGGTTCATAAGGGCCCTAAACCCGGGTTCAGATTTGCTCCAACACGATGTTTCCGCAGAACGACACAATGACGTGGACTATGTCGTGTCACAATGTCCTCTAATCTGTGAAACAGAACGCCAAAAAATGGGGTAGGCCTACGCTACAACCTAAGTGCCTAGCGTGGCGTTGGATTTCAGGGCCCATATTCATAAAACCTTGCTAAAGTGCCCAATTTGTACAGACCAATGTACACAACTAGCAACCAACTAACCGAATTCCTTGAACACCGATTCGACAGAGTAACGCAGGGTTCATTGGCACACGGATTTTGTCCGACTCCGTCGGGTCCGTAAAAAATCTATCATATTGACTTTTGCGTTGTATCCGCAAAAAATAGGGGCAAACGGACTGAAAACGGACCGGATCCGTGCGCCAATGAACCTTGCTAGGCTGAGTTACATTGTACTTGCTAAAGTGCCCAATTTGTACAGGCCAATGTACACAACTAGCAACCAACTAAGCTAGCAAGGTTTTATGAATATTATTCCAGGTTAGCCGCCACACCAAAGTAGCCAAATTCCTTGAACATCGACATTCGACAGGAGCAAGGAGTAAAGGGAGGCGATGTTTGCAATCCATCTTTGTTTTATTTAACAGAAGAATTACAAGTTGGTGTATCGAAAACATTTCTGGTCGTGGCGTCGGTTATTCTGCCAGTCGATTGTGTACCCGGCTACTAATTGACAAATACTAAAAATTCAGCAAGCAGGTAACGTGAAATAAATGCACAACATTGTGTGCCCGAGATAAAATAAAAGGACAGGAAATCCGTTATGTTATTGCGACAACATGTTGCATTTCCACGCAGTGAAGCAGCAGGATGGGTCTTAAGCTGGATTTAGCTGCACGCGGTATGCGGATTGCGGAACGCGGTAAGCGGAAAGTTCAATGCATTTCGCATACAACAAATCGCTTCCGCCGGGGATTCCGCGGCCCTATACCGCATTCCGCGTGTCAGCTAAATGCAGCTTTACGCGGAATCAACCGTCAGGACACCGAGGCAACCCGCCGACAGCCAGCAGTTCTGAAAAATAGAATTTGGAAGCGATGGAGCAAGACGATACCTCGTAGGGTTGTGATAAAAGATTTGACATCTGGCATATTTCGATTTTGTCCACCTGGTGGCCAAGCCAAGAACCGAACCTGACCGAAACCTGGGTGTCAAAAAAATAGTGCCAATGGCACAGTGCCCGCTTGGTGAAGTGGGAATCATAGTACCTAAATCTTCATGAAAAAATTCATTCATTCGAAAACACTGAAGACGCTAGGAGTGCACAGAAAAGCAAAGCAAAAATATTGGCCCATTTTTCATTATTTTGACCTATTTTCCCAACAAAATTAGGTTAAATAAAAAACCCGTTAGATATGTAACACGATAAGATGTATCTGTGGTTCAAATTTGAGCATGCTAGCTCAGATCGTTAGCGTAAAAGAGCCATTTTTCATTTATTTCACAAAACGCCCCCTAGTGGCCATAGTGGGAATTGCAGCACACCCAAAATCGAACTTGGCCTAGATCTTGGGGCCATATATACACATATGCAATATGAAATCGATCCGTCGAAAACTGAAGACGCTAGAGTGCAGACAAGGCAAAACGTTACCCACTCACTCACGCACGCACGCACGCACGCACGCCAGACCACCACTAAAGCCTGCCGCACACGGGAGCTATCTGCTGAGCAAAAAGTATTCGAGACCGTTTGCTCAGCAGATAGCTCACCGAAAAATACGCGCACACAGGAGCTTTCTGCCTCGCGAGGCAAAAAACGCACCGAAATTACGCGCACACGCGAGCTACCTGCTGAGCAAAACGGTCTCGAATAACTTTTTGCTCAGCAGATAGCTCCCCCCGGTAGCTCCCGTGTGCGGCGGGCTTAAGGCATCTAAGCACAGCATAAGCCCTTTTGGCCTTCGGCCAAGCGGGCTAAAAAACGCTCAGACTCCGAGTCCAGGGCATTGAACCGACGACTGGTATTTACATGTAGATGGACGTCCCGGTCGCCATATGACGCAAGTTTGGTTTTCCCGCAACACCAAGGAACTTGTTACGGTAGCCGTCACGTTACGGTAGCTGTCGCATTACATTTAAAAATCCCTAGCCTGGGGAATGGATTTAAAAAAAGTGATTCTCTGAGCAACCTGGACTGCGAGGGGTTGGGATTTGTCGAGACATGAACTTACCAGGTTACGCTTTCATGCACCATACGTAGTCTTTACTCGGATTGTGGCAGGTCTTAAATTCAAGTGCGGTTGGATATCCTGCAGTACCATCGGCCAACCATCCACAACCCCACTTACTGGCACCGTCCTCGGCCATTTTCTTGATGACGTCTTTAGTTGCAATCACCAGACCGTTTTGTTTGCAAACATCCTCGGCCTGAGATAGCTGGTAGATTTTAAATGTTATGTCGTCTGGAGTCTTGAGTACAGCGGCAGCTTTAAAAGATGATATAGCATAAGTAGAGTCGAACTGTACACAGTGCCGAATTTCTACGCAATATCGACACTGTCATCGATCGGCATCCGCCATTTTGATTTTTGCCACCGCGGATGGATATGTGATCAGGCCTCGCATATCACAACCATGATACTCCGCGCCCCAGAACTTTGCGCGTAAACAACACTACATTCATGCCTAAGCCTCTCCTTGCAATCTATGTGTCACAATTTCGAAATGAATACAATAAATATACATTTCCCTGAACTTTATGAAGTGGAATAAGTGTATAACGTCTGGGAGATGTTTGGTCACGTGGGTAAACAAAATGCACGCGGTCATGGACTACTTTGGTCTCAGAATAACTGAAAAACCGAGATATTTTGCCACAAAATGATTATGCTTTACAAATATTTTTATCATGTCTTGCATCTAAGCCTCATTTTGACCTAGGCTGGCCTATATAATACAATTTATGTCTTCCTGTGGACGTATAAACCGTGCACTATCTACTGCGCATGGCGACGCTTGTTTATTGAGTGAACGGTCGACCGCTTTACAATGGTAAGGAATCCTTACACATATTATTGCGCTGCACTTTTCAACATGGCGGTGGCTGACCGATACTAGAGGGCGTTATTCGTAACGCCCTCTAGTGTCAAGAATGAAGTAGAGTATGGACAGCATAAATAGCATAAAGGAATCAAGGTTTAACTGCGAACGATGAAGTAACTGACGGATACACTTCAAGGGCCCGGTTGCAAAGTTAAAGCGAATGGCTCGCGGGGTTTGTTGTGGCGCCATGACAGTTGGTCATCGATATCAAGCAGCATTTGGAGAAAAAGGCAAAAGGATTTTAGTTTAATGGGAAATGCATTAGACAGTCAAACTTCGCAGGCGCATCCTGCAAAATCGCCCGCTTCAAAATCAATGGGGATAGTACAAAATGTACATCTTGACCTACTGAATTTGAAAACGTCATTAACCCATTTTAACAAATTTTTACTGGAACCTCGTCCCCAGTGTTTACATTCGCATATTTGCACAGGTGTTGCATATGGCTGGGGCACGGCTTTGCCTGGAGGCTAGATTCACTATGGAAGGTACCACCAAAAATGTAAACAAACCCCGCGAGCCATTGCTCTTGTCGCAAGATATGGGATTTGGGACAACCCCCAAGACATGTCGTAAACCGCATTGGTAGGAAAGTTAGGACGATGTCCTAGGACATCGAAGGTGCAACCCGTGCAACCCATAAGTGTTCTTAACTTTTAAGACAACACAGCACCTACTTGGTGCAACCGGGCCCTGATGGTCGCTCACTGCCCGAATTTGGCTTTACTAATTAAACAGGGGCTTAAACTTTTTTTCGTGATAGTGTGGTACATGAATCTGTCAAGTTGATGCCTTGAATTCATTTTCCGAGAATAACGGCTATTCTCAGCACAATTAGTGCTCCCTGTGCAAATGTACGTTAGCCTATTCAAAACGTACACAAATGACCCTGCACTCGTTCGTGGGGTTCATTAAATCTAGACTGGTCCCCGGTCTATAAATATAAAATATATACCGCTACATCCAGCCCGCCAGCGCCACCAGCGGAGGATCGGGTACCAACATTAAATCAGGTCCTTTTGTATCGATTGGATTTCACAGAAGATTGCCACACAACATGACGATGCACGAGATTTTTTTATGGTGTGAATTGCGGCGAGTGGAAACTGGGCCGTGGAGGGGCACTTGCACGGATTAACCGAATAGGCAGCCAAGGTTGGCGAGGTTATACATTGTTCATCTTAAGGGAGTTAGACGCCGAAGTTGTAAACAAGCTGGTTTGTTTACAAATATAATCGGCTTGTTTACAACTTCGGCGTCTAACTAGTTTTATTCCTTCGTGCAGGTGGCAGCACCCGTGATCGTTAGACTGGTTCTGGTTCCGGTCCGATGCAACTCACGATATTCACGTCAGTATATATCACCGACAATAGGTGGCAGCACCGCAGGCGTCCGTGGATAGAGAACCAGTGAGTGAGTGTTTACAACTTCGGCGTTTAACTCCTTTAAAGCCATGGAGTGCAGAGGCCAGATTCACAAAGTCCGAGCCAGCGTACGTATGGTTCTTGGCACTGCCCGTATCTGTTAACGGACGAACAATAGATACGGGCAGTGACATGCTAGGGCTTTAGGTCGTGGAATAAAGCCTTTTAGAAAAATCTGTCGGCAAATGCTTACCTTCCTGTTTGGTACAAAACGCCACGGTGTTGGTCGAATCGCACTTGTGGGCAGCACAATCTTTCACAGGCATCAAAGGGGTAAATTCCTCGGAGATATATCCACAGTTGCAGGAATGGAAACCTTCCTTCACAGCCCGCGCGATTAAGGACCTCGAGGCCAAGTATCGGTCCAGCTTCTCACAAGCCCAAGATGCCAACGTACGACTTGAAAATGGACCTTTAACTTCCTGGACGAGTTTTTTGGTGGAACCTGAAAGATTCGAAAGACATGTACATGTAGATACAGCTCGAAGGTATCACTCTCGAAGGTATCCCTCTTGTCAGGGTTGCAAATCCAGCGACAGGGAGAAATTGCTTATGTTTCAAAGGCATTTTGCCCAAGTGAGACAAAAGAGCAAAGATTTTTAGGCCTTTTTCCAGCAGCGAGTGAGCTACCGGTATGTGGTTGCCTAGTGAGAGTCGCCGATGCCAATGCACGGTGTCTTCGTCGTCCTCTACTTGGCGGAACGCATATTCTTCCCAAAATAAATGGGGATATTCAATTATCACATTCTATCACATGGGACCTAAATGTGAATCCCAGGCCGATCCGTCACACCGGTCGATAGTTCGGTTTCAACCTACCACTGCGCTTGGTGCACCACACGCCGTATCGTCGTTCAGGATTACTGCAGTTCTTTAGTTGCAGTTTATAGGGATAGCCCACTGTACCATCGGCCAACCATCCACAAACCAACCCTATCGCACCATCCTCGGCCATTTTCTTCAGTACGTCCTTTGTTGCAATCACCAGACCGTTTAGTTTGCAAACATCCTTCGCCTGGGATAGGCTGCCGATTGTAACCGTCTTCATTACAGCGGGAGCTTTCAAAATAAATAGAGACCATTTAGACTTGAGCAGTCGCTTGTGATTGATACGAAGTGGTCAGAGCAGATTGATCAAAAAAGTTGTCAGTTGTCAGTAGTTTGCAGTCAGTGCGAGACATCGTAAAAAAGGTACATGTACCGGTGTAATGTATGAGAATGCCCCCGTATGACAATGCCCGCTTTATTGTGTGGCGGACACTCAAATACAGAAAGACATTTTGAACAGTGCCTCCCCTTGTCACATCGCGGCTTATTCCGTCAATCTTTTGTTGGGGGCATTGGCATATGGGGGGGGGGCAATGAAAAACATTGCCCCGGTACAACTACCGCATGTGCGATTGAACGTTCGCAAGTGACAACTGTCCGAACGAATATGGACTTACGTTCCTGCTTGGAACAAAATGCACTGCCCGTCTTCGCAAACCAACAGCCGACCCGCCAAGTAAATACTCCGCAACCTTTCCCAGGCCGACTTGGCTTCACCAGAGAGTCCTTCCCAGCCTCTATGATCCATCCGCAGTTACAGGAGCTGAAGCCCGCCTTCATAGCCCGCTGGAGAAAGGACTGCGACACCAAGTATCGGTCGAGGTGCCTACAAGCCTTAAATGCCTCGCCGCTGGTTTTAAATCGACCTTTGACTTCCTGGACGAGCTCTAAAAATGAAAAGTAGTATTCAGTATAGGGGCAGTACTGTGTCCCATTTCCCAACGAAGCAATGCCTTTGTTCACCCTGCAACTTCACGATCTTTTGGACACCGATAAAAAATGCTTCACTACCGTTCAGCAACAGCCCGACTTTTTAAAGCCGCACACTATATGCACCGCTACTCACTCCCCAGTTCGGCCGAATAGATAGTGCAACCTCATCTACAGGCGTGCGTAGTGTATAGAACCATAGAACCACATATTATAGCATTATCCTGCATCGAGGTTTTGGGAATCCCCTTGGGGAATCCCCAATGCTGTGTATAGTCTTGCGCAGCCAGCCACACAGTACTGCTACGGTTCCTCAGATTCGAAACAGCGGCTGGGTGACCGAGACTGTGCTCGTCGATTATAACCCATCTGTCTATAGTGTCTGGCTTTAAGGAGCACGGTATTCAATTGGATCTCAAATGCCACTGAATGCGTTATTGGACTGCCGACGTAGGAGGGAGCCACCTAGCGGCAGTAATATGAACTACAAAAATGCATTACAAAATGTAAATCGGGTCAACTCGCCGATACATAGTCCCTGGGTTGGAGAGTGGCACAGTGGCGCCGGCTGTCGAGAAGTGAAACCGAACCGAATTCAAACTGGGAAGATGCTGGTAAAACTAGCTTGTAAAATGTACCCACCTTCTGCCAGGCACAGACCCATCAAAGACGCCACGATCAGCGAAAGCAAAGTGCTGCGAGTTGCCGTCATTTCGTTTCCGTTTCACTGAAATGAGAACAAATCGTCACGAATCGAGAATGAACGAATGTTCGACATCGCCACCCACTTCTCGCCGACCATATGCGGAGCTGCTGATCAAGCCTGGACGAGATCACGTGTTATCCTTTCCGCTAACTGAAGGGCGGCGTAGTTGGAAAGCGGGTCGCTCCAGGGGGGGGGGGGGAGGGGGGGGGGGGGTAGCTCCGACCGCCAAACGAGCAATACGGTGCCGTATGTTGATGATACCGGTGCGCCGACCAGACCAGCCATGCGTGGAATCCTGTCGCCGGTGATGATCGTCAGTATCAACCAAAACCGATGCGTATTTGCGATGGCCGAGGAGAAAAATGAGGCGTTCAGATACTTGCGCCCCAACGTCGCCTGGCATGGCTCGGGTGTCATCGCTCTAGTGCTCGCCCCGCGGTCTCCGATGTGAAAAAACAGAAACGGGAAATCACCAGTCAACTTACCTCTCCGCAGACGAATTGTGAACTGCCGAATCGGACCTCATCCCAACTTATACATGTTATATAGACCATTCAGTCTCGGTCCCATGTGTTCATTTTTAACACGCTTGAGGTACGAGGTTGGGTGCAAACACCCCAGTTCGCAGGATTTTGATTAGTTGTCATTACCCGGGAATCGGGAGTCAAAAGCTTTGAGCGACGCATGATTACAAATGACGCAAGAATCAGACGTGTCGGTCAGAATGACACATTTGGTGTAACCTCGTTTTGTAACGAGCTATTAACCTTCATACCCTCATCTCCTCGTTGGGGAGTGGTGTTCTTTTCAGCGTCGAGTGCAGTCATTGTTCGCGGCGCATTTTATGTTCCTTTCAAAAAAGCTGACGAGGAAAAATAGTTGCCAATTCATCCCTTAAGGCGGCTCTCCACGTGAAACTTTTCTTGAGCAAGTTGGCTCACAATGGGCAATTCACCATTATTTGTTCCTCACGGCTTACACGGCTTGCCCGAAGACAAATAAAGTGGCGCCCTCCTGGGCCGACCGAATCGAAACTCCGATAGCACTAACATGGCCTATCAGAGAAACTCTGTAATGGTAAAAGGCATCGCATACCTCTCTGTTCGGCACTGTTAACAGACTGGGCCGTCACGCGGTACCGTGATTCGCGCTTTACCGTGATTTTGTGGTGAAAAGAGGAAGTGGATCGAATGTGGCGCAACCGCACAACTGCTCGCCGAGCATGGTGGGAATGGTGGTCGCGCTGCAGCGTGATATCACGGGGCAGTTGAAGTCAACGTTTTACAATGGTTTACTTGTGAAGATTACAACAACAATCGCGGCTAACCGAGGCCACCCGAAGATAAGAGACTTTAGCACTTCTAATTTCAAAAAAGCGTCAATCGTTTAAAAAAAGCGTCATTTTGAAATGACCTGTCCAAATGCAATCTCTATCATCTTATCTACATACCAGAACTGAATTTCAGGC
>NMRB01001984.1:0-11745 GCA_002633025.1 Notospermus geniculatus | reverse complement strand
TATACCTAACATTGCTAATCTACTGAGGAGTTCACTCTTCACTCTTCTCCTCTCTTCACTATTCACTCCTCTCCTCTCCTCACTCGTCACTCGTCACTCCTCACTCTTCTCCTCTCTTCACTCGTCACTCCTCTCCTCAATCTGAACCATCTCACTTTGCTTATACTGTTTTGTGATTGCTTCTGAAAAATAAACTTGTTAAAACAATTCCATGAGTTGGATTCACACAGAAAGAGAAGCAAGATTTTTCTGTTGGTGACTGGAGAATGGTGTCGCCATCTCACAAGTGATCGTGGAACCAAGCGCGCCTGAATGTGGTGCACCCAGCTGCCGTAGGTTCTTACTTGGATGGGGTCTTGCCCTTGCAAAAAGGCACGAGGGATTCACCCCTTCGCGCCGAGTCTCGACTTTGGTCGAGAGTGGTCTGTACCAAACACCCTCGCACATTCAAATTGACCTAGAATCGTAACCAGTAGACCGATTGATGTCTGCTTTGCATATTTACCCCCCCCCCCGTCAATACGCGATTTTGAGTACCTGTCTATTACGTTCTACCTTTCTTAGCTCCATACAGCTATGGGAGTCGATCCCTCAATCTATTAAGACTCGTTGGTCAAGAAACTCTTTCCGCTACAATCTACGTAAACATCTTGGCGGGAAATCAAAATTACTCACATCTATGAAATTGAATCTCGACCGCAGAACAGAAATTACGCTAAATCGCACTATAACTGACCTTATTTTCAGAAGTCATTTCTTTGAACACAACTTTACCACAGTAAAGGACGGTAGCTGTCCCTGTGGCGCCAACCTCCAAACCACAAAGCACGTGTTGTTCGACTGCGATCTTTGTTCGGACCTCCGTCTTGACCTTTTAAATAGTATAAATTCCCTTGCTGACTTTGACCCAAACTTATTTCATTCCAGTAATCGATCAGATAAAATGCACCTTCTTTTTGGCAATGACAATCTATCTTATTCCTCAAATAGAACGTTGTTAGAAATGTCCGCTCTCTTTATCCATCGCGTAGTTGACCGCCTGTCGGGGCCGGCTTAACCCCCCCCCCCATTACCCCCTCCCCCCAAAAGAAAGAATCTGTGCAGCCTTCGTTTTATACCGTTTGAATACTGCCTCATGACATGACTCTGACTGCGTTTTCTCTTTTTTAATTTTCGCCCTTCAGCTTGCCTCTCGGCCTATCTCAATCCCCCTCTTCTTGTTACTTATCGCCCCCCGCCACATGCCAACCACCTTGTTCACTGTCATTATTTTTGCTTTTTTTGTTCACGTGTACCTACTTCTTGTACCTGTTCTTTTGTTTGTTAGCTCATTAATGCATGTTTCACCTTCATTTAGTTGTACCATCTACATTTATTCCACTATTCTGTATATACATACCTGTCTGTCTTTTTGCCCAGGGCCAGTAATGCCTTGCCTCGGCCCTGAGCTCTTGTAAAGTTTACTCTTATTGCATAAATAAACACTTTAAAACAATACGCGATTTTGCTCCGTTCGAAGAAACCTGGCTAAAATTGCGTTTCAACGTTTGTCCCGGCGTCTAGATTGACAGTCTCGAAAGTGCAAATCTGACTCGTTGTGACAAAATGGCTATATCTCCGGAACGGAAGCAGCTACGAGGACGCAACTAGCGCCAAAAGAAAGAGTAGAAAAATTTGACCAAGTTGCAGACGCGTAGGAGCAACGGTTGTCGAGATATAGACGTTTAAAGATTGGCAACCTGACGAAAACGTAGGCCGAATGCGAGTATTTCCTCACAACTTGCATCTTCGGTTCTCGCCTGTTTCTCTCACAGACATTTTTGAAGAAGCAAGCCTGCATGAGGTCGTGGCCCATTTAGTTGCCTCCAGAATGAGTATCTTGTCACCAGTTTTGGTTGCATATTTTGGGAGCTAGGCGCGTTTTTGTAGGGACACCAGAAATTCGTGTTACGAAATGGACGCTTTTCTCTTTTAGTTAGGACCGAAAGGGTTAAAGTTAAATTTAAAGTTAAAGTTAAAGTTTTGAATTATAGTCTGATATCAACAACGGTAGAGGTGTCATCCGACTTTACACGTTAACCCCAGTCGATCCTGAAACCTTTCAGTAGAACTCAGATGAGCTGCTCATTCAGCGCTACAATCTGAGCATTTCCGACCGGTACCCATTTATACACCTGGGTGGAGAGAGGCCAGTGAGGCAGAGACTTGCCCAAAGTCTCACGCCCAGTGGGATTGGAACCCGGGATCCTCTGACCGCTAGTCGGAGACCCGAACCACTACGCCACCGAGGCTTCAGGCTCACTGTCCCATGCGGGACAAAGAACCCGGGATGGTTAGGCCCAACCCACACGATTCGACCAGGTCACAGTCGATCTGACAGCTGTTTCTGTTTGTGTTCAACTTCTTGTTTGGGAAACGCTGGCAGATAGATCGAGTTTCTCTGTACAGTGTATGTCCATCATTGCCAACTCGCAGCTTATTTCGTCTGATGACAGTTGGGGAACACTCACAGATGGGGGACATTCAAAAACGTTACACTGGGACCTGCTTATTGGTTTGAAGAGCCCCCTTTTGAACCAACGAATAAGGGCAGTTTTGCTGGTGGTCTTGTGACGAAAACAGACACAGACGCAGATCCGGGGGGACCACCACTTTTATCAGAATTCTGGATCGCCCCTATGTGGTGCGTTCCTCCAGCACTGCCGAAGGATGGTCAACGAACATGAAAGGGACTGGTAGTCTTTCTCCAACGTTAGCAGTTAGGCCTATCTCAAACCAAAGGGGCTTATCACAAATGAAACCAAGTCACGAAATTATGGTATTGGTATCGTGGCTTTTATTAGCTCTTACTTCAGAATACAGAATCAAGTTCTGTTCTTTGTCTCGGTCGTAAGCGACGACAAGTCTTCACCATAGCCGACACACCATCGCTTAACCTGTGTACAGGGACAGGCATCGCCACTCGGACTTAACTATCATACACCTGCCGCATTCAACATCACGACAGTCGAGGTGACTGTGTGCTCCGCACCTTTTTAACTGGTCAGATGATTCTCTCTTCACCCTGAAAGTAAGAGGACCCGGTGAGATAGAATTTAATGCCTCGTCCTCCAGGTGGCCCCCTGTTATTTTATTAACGCCATGATACAATGTACTAGACCGATAGGAGGAGGGTTAAAGCGGCAGTCCATCCGTTGATGAACAGGTGCAGCGTCTGCCATCCTTTTAACATACATTAACGATAATCTGACGTCACCCCCGAACCAACCAATGAGGTGGCGACTCTGCCCCAGTCCACGTACTCGGATTTCATGTCAACAAGCAGACCATGCTGTCCTGATCATGATGATGCTGGTAGATTTTTATGGATTTTTCGCGTGGTTTTTGTGCGATACAGATTCCTAACTCCATTGAGACGGCTACTGTTGCAACTTACTGGATGTAGGAACCAGGAATAAGCTTTTGTTCATGCAGAAATACATGCAACAGGCGAGAAAAGCGTGATAAAATGCAAGATGACTCATTGACCATGTTGACTGTTCATCCGCTCTGTCTGTCAACGGATGGACTGCCGGTTTAAGCCCGGTAAAAAACAAGATATACATGAAACATGTGTCATTATGTCTGTTGAAGACTCCTAAATCACATAGCAAAAATCCCCATCAATTCCACTTGGGGGGAAAATTTTACATTCTTTTTAAACTTGATCGTTGGCCCCCAACAACTGAACTTTAACATGAGAATGAGACCAGATGTAGTCATTGACATTAGTTTATCTACACCTACTACCTTGAATATTTCAAATACTACTGGGCCAATTTTAACACGGTTTGTACCACATGAAAGTATATAATCTTGGTCATATTTCTGCATCAAAATTTTGGAAATTTGGAAATATCATAATTATGTAATAGCTCATTAGAAAACCCCCTAAAAATCAACATTTTTATTATGGAATTTTTTTGTGACTTTTGTTACAGGGTTGATAGAGTGGAAGTTTCTAAGGATTTTGGGCTTTGTTTCGTCAAAATATCTTGAGTGGTTGCTGAGATATTTGAGATTATCAAAATTTCGATAATTTGAGAATTTCCAAATTTTCACAAAATTTTGATATTAGTAGACAGAGCTCACCTAAAAACGTAGGATTATGAAGTTTTGGAACTTATAGCGTAAACTGGTTAGAAGTTAAGCATGTCTTAAGTTAAGGGGGTATTTTCAAATATGAATATCTCGGCCCAGTTAACGCAAAAAGTTCCAAAATTATTGTAAACCCATATTCTGAGGTTAGCTTTAACTGATGGCATCAAAATTTCCTGAAAAACACGAAAATCTCAAATTATCAAAATTTCGATAATCTCAAATATCTCAGCAACCACTCGAGATATTTTGATGAAACAAAGCCCAAAATCCTTAGAAACTTCCACTCTATCAACCCTGTAACAAAAGTCACAAAAAAATTCCATAATAAAAATGTTGATTTTTAGGGGGTTTTCTAATGAGGAATTACACAATTATGATATTTCCAAATTTCCAAAAGTTTGATGCAGAAATATGACCAAGGTTATATACTTTCATGTGGTACAAACCGTGTTAAAATTGGCCCAGTAGTATTTGAAATATTCAAGGTAGTAGGTGTAGATAAACTAATGTCAATGACTGTACATTACAACTAACTTTTGAACGGTTGGATTTGCACCCAATAAATGTATTACAAACAGATAGAAACACGGTGCCTCGTATTCGAAAAAAACATCACTGTAAAAACAAATAGGTACAGCGTACCCATGGGAATGGGTAAATTCCCTGTCCAATTTTTAAGCCCATTTCCCACGGGCCTGCTGTACCCATCATACGGGGACATACAACTCGGAATGAGTTCAGTGTTCCCATGTTGGTATGTTTACCCACGGCTCCGTACCCATTAAAACGGATGATTTTTTACAGTGTGTTTTTGTAGTTTTTAACTGGTTACGTAATCAGAAACGTGCCACAGGATTAATGGTCTTGGTCTCTCTATAGGGTGGGCCAAAAAAAAACGCGCAACATGGAAAGCCCAATTTTGGTCTGTAGACCATGTTGTATGATGTCCATTTCAAACTCAGTAATATTTTACACTACGCAGAATTTTGGCCTGGACGAACGGTGCCGTGCTCGACCCGGGCCAGGCCCGCCTCAGAAAGAGCATTTTACCCCATTTACACTGCACCATGATAACCGCGCCAATATCTGAATCGCCGGCTCTCCTTTCTGTGGAGGTAGGAAATCTCCGTCATTTTCAATATGGCTGCGCCCATGATCATTGGTCGTGGCTAGTTGGTAGCATGCTTATTAGGTTTTAGTTATATTGATATGATATAGATAGGGCCTGCTTAGTGGATATCAGACTGGCAACGAAATATTCTACCATGCCTGTGGTTGACACTAGCCAAAAAGATTTTATTTCGATGTTGTCAGCTAAATAAAACTGATTTATGAATGTGCAACTTTCTTACACCAAAGTAAAGACATAGCAAATAAAAAAGCAATATGGATTTCGGGAAAGGTACATAAGCTGTAATGCCTGCATTGTATGAAAAGTGATAAAAATATTTTCTTTCTGTAAATCGACTCGTAGGCCTAACGTTACGGAAAACCCGAGGTATTCCGAAATAAAAACAGTCCCACGTGGTAACTCTAAAAATATCGCCTATAATATATTCAGACCCAGCGCCATCTATGATATATCATTATAATTAAAACCAAATAAGCATGCTACCAACGAGCAATGACGTACTGGGTTCAAGGCCGATAAATGAGCATGCGCACTTCACTAAAGGCGAGTCATTCAAGTGGGCCGAACCCAGTAGCGTGTTTACACTGTGCAGTTTTCCAGCGGAACCGTGCTCGACCCGGGTCGAACCCACCTCCTGTTGGGGGGTTCGGTCCGGATGAAATTAATTGGCAAAAATAACCATTTATTGGTTATTTGTTAACTATTCTCATGTTTAATATTACACCTACCATGAAAATGGTTATTTTAACTAATTCGAAATGGTTAAAAAATCAACTGCAGAAAATAGTTATTTTTTCACCAAATTAATGGTTACATTTTAACCATTTTTAGATGCTATTCTTGGTTATTCATTACAGGTATTACTATTTTATTGGTAACATGACAAATCTATTTTCCTTGGCAGCAAATTCACAGTGAACAAACAAACAGAATGTTTGAAGTAAATATACACTGAAATTTTATTGTAATGTACAAGCAGATATCGTCAGACATTACATCGGAAATATCAGACATGAGTGGAAACAAAATATACAAACATTAAGATATACATGGCAAGTTATGGAGGAAATACATGTATTATTTTTGATCAAAGATCGGGCACTTATCGTAAGCAGGGTCAAGGCCGATCTAAAGTCTTATGTGATTGGAATAATCCACATTGAGTTTAAACCGTTTACACAAAATTACAGTACCTGTCACATGTGATATTTGCGTCATTCAGATGCAGTCCAGCTGACTTATATTTACATTACCTGTCTTATGTGATAGTGTCCCTCAAACAGTCTCGATTTGTACGGTTAATTACAGACAGTCATCAGAATCAGATGACATGCATCCTCGGGTATTCCACTTATTTACATGATTTTATCTCGTGTATTTACAAACCATAATCTCCAAGTATCTGAGAATGATACGCTTAGGGTACATGTTGAATGATACGATCAGGACGATCTTCACGCAGAGTACTAGTACATACGAAATATTGGTAATCCGGTCATGGACGAACCCTTTTGCCGGTCTTCCATTCCGTGCTCTCTGATAATCAGATTGCTGAAAAAATAAAAATTCACGCAAATTATCTCAACTAAGAATTCTTTACTATCAAAAAATAAAAATATGAAATAGAAAACGGGTTTCCAAGGTGAAAGACATTGCTTCCTACCAGAATCGAACCCACGAACCCTCGCATATGGCATCAATCGCCAGCACTCAGGGGCACACGCCTTAAACCACTAGGCCAAATCCCCATCTTCAAAAAAGATGGTTCAATGGCCCGTGTTTAAACGAGGCGTCCATAAGTACCCTGCGAGTAGTCCAAACAATCTCCGAACCCAAACAGTTTTATGTTATACGAGGGTCACAAATAGAGGAGATACAAGTAAAGAATATGAAATAGAAATCGGGTTTCCAAGATGAAAGACATTGCTTCCTACCAGAATCGAACCCACGAACCCTCGCATATGGCATCAATCGCCAGCACTCAGGGGCACACGCCTTAAACCACTAGGGAAAGAGGATGAGCGTGACTGCTCGATACTCTAAGGGTCGTATTTTAGAACGTTCCTTAACGTTAAGGTCGACCTTATGTCTATTGTAAAACCATCGAGAACAATAGATTTAAGGTGGACCTTAATGTTGAGAAACGTTCTAAAATACGGCCCTATGCCCACTTCAAGTTGCCAGGGCATTCTGTCGAGGACCTGAGGTTCACCATCCTCGAGACATGTCCAGATGAGACGACCCTCCTTAGTACAGAGTTGAAATGGATGTGGACCCTTAAAACCATCACCCCCTAAGGTCTTAACACAAGATGCTGAGTTCCTGAGACCCCAATCTGGCATCCGTGTTCTTCCGTTTCTCTCACCCTGGTAGGCCTATTTCGTTTTGGTTTTCCAGTTGCGGAGGGCACTGTGGCTCCCCTTGGTTTTTTAACCTTGCCCTGTATGACTGCAGTAGCAGCTGCAGGGTCTAGGTTTTGTTTTTTCCTCCCCTTTTCCCCCTTGGTTTTTTAACCTTGCCCTGTATGACTGCAGGAGCAGCTGCAGGGTCTAGGTTTTGTTTTTTCCTCCCCTCTCCCCCCTTTTTTGCTCTAATCCTCCTCGCCTTATTCTTCTCATAGCTCAGTGATTTGCATTATCCATTCTGTTTTTTCCTACAAATCTGGAAGTTGACTTCCTTTATATTCCTTTACTTTGTGTTGACCTTTGTGCATCTTTTCGCTTTGTTGCTTGTTATGTATTACACATTTTATTAATTTATAAACTTTCTTTCAGCCAAATGAAGCTCTGCGCCAGTTGCCTAAACTCTGGTCAGGCTGGGCAGCCCTGCAGTTATTCAATCCTTTTCTTTCAGCTAAATTAGTTTCTCCTTAATTGTCCAGCGGCCACCCGTGGGGCTTGGTCGCTATTCTTTCCTTAATTGCTTGTTTGTCCTGTCTACATAGGTTATGTAGTCCTGCATTCGGGTTTCAGCTCAGTCTTTGCTAGAGTTTCAGATTGTAAAGTTCCACTTGAAAAAGACCCCGGTTGGGGTCGAAAATTCGTGAATTCTGGAGATTGACTTCTTGCTTATTATCATTTTGTGTGTCAATTTTGTGCTTTTCTGTATCGAGGATACTTACTACATGCCACAATTTTCCAACATGAATCTACAGCAAAACGAACCATCTTTGCTCTCTCTCGACATCTGGGAGAAAAACATTAGGACTCGTCGATACCATGCTCTGAAATGAGAAAAAAACATTCTAAAAATTTTTATGAATTGAGCACCCCGGCAATGATTTTGTTAGGTTTTGTATGGTACATGTATATCCACTGACATGACTTGACTAGTGGGCAGGTGTAAAGTTTTTCAGTGTTTCCGTGTGTCAGTGTTCCCCCTATTGTTCAGGAAACACTGGCTGATAGATCCACACGTTACTCTGTGTGTCCTCCATTGTCGAGTCGCGGCTTATTCCGTCAGATAATAGCAGGGGAACACACGCAGATGGGGGAACACCGAAAAACGTTACACCGGTACTGCAGCGTTACAGCAAAAGTCAGGATATTTTCCATTCATCACTTGGGCTGAGTTTGACTGCATATGCATGATATGCTAGGCCTATTTGGCCAATTAAACTAGGGCCAGCCTAGGCCTATGTCTCGCTAGGCCCACCCTAGTCCCTCCCTACGGTCTTCTCCCTGTGGGTTTTTCTTCGCAAATTTTATTTGTCATATTCAATGCTAAATGTTTTAGATGTATGTTTTATCAATTCTGTGATATCTATATGTATAATGTTTTAAGGGATGTTTTATCTATATGTATGCTTCGATGAAGAATTTACCCACGAATTTAAAATAAATAAATAAATAAAAGGCCAAGGCCTCAACATGCTAAATACTGAACCTGTATACCGTACTGACTAGAACATCTGACATTGAGTAGGACAAGCCGGCAGGCCAAGGCCTAGGCCTAGGCTACATTACTAGGCAGGCTGGGCCAGCGGTAGGCTAGGCCTTGGTCTATAGGACCTGGGTTAGGCTTTCAAGGCCTGGGGGAACCGTTGGCCTAGCAGCCATGCCTAAATAGAGAGGACTACCACCGGGCCCAGGGGGTAGGGGCCAACATAGGCCTACACCGCCTAGGGCAGGCCTACACAGTCACCATGGTCACAGGTACATGTAGGCCCTAGGCCTACCGGTATAGGGCCTAGGCCTAAGGCCTATGTCATGATGTAGGCCTAGACCTTTAGTAGGCCCAGGCCAAAACAACCGTGGCAGCCATGCTTGTTTTGGATCGACTTGCTGGGCCTACCGTACAAACAATACACGGTAGGCCTACACCATGTAGGCCTACACTGCACTGCGCCACCGTGCATGCACCGTGCCACAGCATCATCATGACAGTGACAGATGTGCTACCACCAGCACCAGGCATAGCCGAGGCTACTGCCATGAAATCGATCCATAGCGGCTCCAATCGCCAACACACCTTGAAACCACAGCGTGCAACCTAGATTTCTTTTTGAATCAGTTAAATGACCAATAAATTAAACCAAAAGAGCGGCAATCGTTGTTTAATGCTGGAGAAAGCTGGGCCTAGCGCGAACAGCCGGCCCGCGTTCGTTGAGCGCGAACGCAAGGAAACACCGTCCACAAAATGTTCATTAAAGCTGACAGGTCAGATATACTCTCCGACTTTTATGCAAAAATTTTTACGCTCAACTTCGGCAGACCACGAGGCTGCCGAAGTCGAGCGTTCGGTAATGTTCGTAATGTACACTAAGCTTCTTACCTTGAAACACCCATTACACCCTGCACATTCCAACTACGTCATCATTCACTCGCCTGATAACCGGAAGTGAAGGATCGAGGGCTCTCTGATGATCCAACACTCGAAAGTTCAAAATGGATGAAGGAAAATTTCCCGGGAAGTAGAGGTAATCACCGCCAGAGTAATAATAGCATATCGCATCGAATCCAAACACATTGAATAAACAAAACATCCGATTAGTTATCAATGATCGCGGATGCTATACAAAAATAAGTAGTCACACAAAGATTGGTGTATCAACAGACGTCTGCTTGTGCAAGTCGCCATGGCCGTGCATTCGCAATGCCACATACAGCTGGCAGTGTGTTACCTAACATGGGGAGCGTAAGGAGTTCGGTTGCCCAAAAGCCTAAAGCAGCTATTATTCAGGCCTATTGTCTGGTCCATTGTCATTGAATGAATGGGTTGGCAGTGTGGTTTACAGGCCTATCTCTTTTGAATAACAGAACTCCTAATTCCCCTTTCGGTTCTCCATAGTGTCACGCGATTACAACTTTGGGCGAGGTCAATCAGTACATAGGCCTGTGCATGAATTCATGGCGAACACCTCCAGTGTAGAGGCGTTGGAGCGGGCGTGGTTGGACCCGCTAATATCAAGACCGGAGCTGATATTTATTTTGAGGACAAATCGCGTATTTGCATGTGTTCTCGAATTGCCATGTTACGTACTACCAGTGACAGTCGGAATTAGTTTTCGTTTGGACTTTCTGCATTTTTGACGCAGATTGCATGCTATTTTTTGGATACGTAGATCTACACTGTATATTTGGAGCCTACCTCTGTCCATGCCCTCGATCCTTCACTTCCGGTTATCAAGCGAGTGAATGATGACGTAGTTGGTATGCGCAGGGTGTAGTGGGTGTTTCAAGGTTGGAAGCTTAGTGCACATTACGAACATTACCGAACGCTCGACTTCGGCAGCCTCGTGGTCTGCCGAAGTTGAGCGTAAAAATTTTTGCATACAAGTCGGAGAGTATATCTGACCTGTCAGCTTTAAAAGGCAAAAAAGACAAATAAGTGATCTCCATAATGCTATATGTCTTACCAATGGAAATGGGAATCAATGGGGCTATCCAGGGAAAACTACACCTCCAGGTGGCTCTACTGTACTATAAGTCCTAGTGTCACTGTTTGCAACATGGCAGAGTATGGAAAGTGGACTGTTCAGAAACTTAAAAATGAGTTATCAAACAGAGGAGTGTCACTTACAGGCAGAAAAAGTGATATAATCATTTTCAACCTCAGAATCCTCCATCATTGACTTAATCATCGTATCAGACTTGATATTTTGTCCATCATTCTTTTATCTAATGGCACAAATGGGGGTATTGGTAAACATAGAAATCAAGAAATGAAGAAATCGAGAACTCCCAAGATCGATTAGTTAGACCTCGCACGTGTAAGGCCATAAAAATAAAACGTTTGATTAGCATATTTCCACTCTCAACTTTTGACGAAGGCGGGAGTTTTTTAAAACGTTTTATTTTGAGTTTGAGGATGCAACTCAGTATGGTAACCACGGTAACCATCTTGATGAGGCCGAATTTGATTGGATGTCATGCACTGAAGTATACAGGGCGCCACAAAGAATGACCTTGACCTTTGAAGTGACCTTGACCTCAACTAGACCCAAAAGAGGGCGTTACTCTATCATCTTAGTT
>NMRB01001983.1:75276-125750 GCA_002633025.1 Notospermus geniculatus | reverse complement strand
TAGGCCTAGTTATGGTAGATGAAGATGGTCTTCATGCATGCTGCATAATTCTCTCACAGACTCAGGACCAAAGTCCAGCAGTGCAGTGAGTGTGCATCATGGTGTGTGTGGATGATAAAACACACCATCATGCACGCCATGACGACCATGCATGCATGATGATGACACCGGCCGGGCCGGCGGGGGCGGCGGCCCGGCAGTCACCATCGGGCAAACATCCCCTAACGCTTACCTTTTAAAATAAATAAATGCTTCAGACCTCTGACTGACAATATGACGGTAATCAATATACTAGTTATCGTTCATGAAGGCCAAAGAGGCCGATTACAACAGGTGATTGATCTCCAAAGTCCAGGCAATGCAAGTCCAAGCCGCCATTGACAGAATGGCGTGATTATTCCACTGCTCATGATGGATGGGTTGGACAGCTTCTTTTTTAACTAAACAATTTCTCTCTTATACATTATACAGTAAAACTCCTTCAAAAATGGTCTCATACGAATATTTCCATCCGTCTTGATATAAATATTTCGCCTGATAGTCGGAAATCCTGATGTTTCTCCAATCAAGGTGAGAAGTAATGATAGCTATCACCCCTAATCATTTTTTCACATGGAACGTTCCAAGTAACGCTATAATAGTTGAATATTTCAACACTAGGTGGAAGCATCGTACAGTCTGGTATTTAGATTGGTACCACGATCCTTCGCTAGGTGGGTTTATAAGGACCGGTATAGTCTATTCAAATACCCGGATGGACACTCAGGATCCGATTGCGTGTCCACCCGGATATTTGAATAGTCTGGTTCATTGATTTGCCGTATCGTGGCGCTGACTAATTTGCGATCAATTAGCAAATCAATTAGCGCCACGATACGCCAAGTCTAGGAACCAGACAATAGGTTATACCGAGCCTTATAAACTCACCTAGCGGAGGATTATGGTACCAATCTAGTCCCAAGCCAAGGTCCACAGATCAAGAGACATACACTTGATAGCTTTGTTTTGAAAGCACTTAGACTGTCCAAGTGGATTTCATTAATATTAAGAACACTTGAACTAAATTTGAGAAGCAATGTAAAAGTCGCACTTGTTATGATTAAGCTTACTACTGTACAATAACAAAATAAAGTTCAAAGATTCTATGAATAAATGAGGAACCAACATAACAGGTTGGCGCTGCAAACAAGTTGTACGCGGACGTCAAAAATAGCGCATAGCAATGTAATGACGTCGCATGAATTCGCCCTTTTTCCTTTCATCATTCCTGCATTCACTCATTTGTTTTTATTAAAATACAAAGAGCAAGCACTAGAAAACAATGTCATTTATTTATTTTACGAGAAGCAAAATACATGCCAAGCAATATGTCTTCAATACACAGAGTTGTATAACTTCTTCAAGAAAATCTGATGCCCCCTTGAAAAGATTCAGATTAGGGGCCTTAACAAGAAAATTTGACTGCCTACAGTTGTACGAATTTTAGCAGAAGTACATGTGCACTAGACTGACATTTACTGGCAGTTGTGGGCCTATTGGTCAACACCAATAGCTGGACGGGAATATGCATACAGAGAACTGGCAGGTTGGATCTTGCACGACAAATGGGTTTTAGCTGGACAGAATTCAAGAAATATGTGTAGGCCTACCTTGTTGCATGTTTTACTACATGTATCTAACACCAATTAACCCTTTCGCTGCGTCAGCCATTATTACGCAATGCCACGCAGTGCTGCGCCTCAGTTCGTCCGTGGAGGCACCGCCCAACGGTGCCAAAACAATTCAAAAGTGTCGCCATCTATTGGTTCCTGATCAAACTAATTTTTCCCAAGTGCGTATACCATTTTTAAAGCTGCTACGGCCAGTGCGTGACAAGTATCAAAGCTGAGGGGCATGACGTGCACTGCACGTCACCCGCACGGGACTGCGCATGTGCCATGACGTGTATTGCACGTCAACTGCACCAAAAGGGTTAACAACAACATCAAAGCAATATTAGACACATGATCATAAAAGAAGGCTGAATCTCATGCAACTGGAAACAATGGATGTCCAAAATTAAAATAGTTAATACATAGGCTACATCATTCATCACTGAGACATTAATAATTCTCAAGCCTGTCATGATATTTTAAATTGTTTAAAACTTAACACAGCACTTTAGAGGAGTTGTTCGGATAACTATTAACAACACACTCAAAACAACATGGACGGAAACTTAGAATATTCAACTCCAGTTTTCATGATGACCCAGTTTTAATGATCTTGAACAAAGCACTGACGTTGTTGTTCTTGATGGCAGCTCGACACGCGTTCACAACTGCTGTCTTGTGCTTGCCAACTGAAAAGGAAGAGAAATCTACATGTACATTACTGGCTGTTGTATGCAATGTCAGACTTCACTGCCATTAGAGACCAGCACCAGTTAACAGTCCTTGGATGTCACGGAAATCTGTGCTGTCCAAGAGAGTCGCCCTCTATCCACTGGAGAGCTGGCACGACTGGAGATCGCACCCAGAACCTCAACAGTGACAGGTGCCGATGTTTCCATTGTGCCATTTGACAGTTTTGCAATTAGATGAGGGCATTGCCAGCAAGTCTGTCCTTGAAGACCATTAACTTACCTCGTAACCGGCCAGCCCTCTGTACCATTTGGTTCACCTGCCTCAAGCAGTTCAGCAACTCCTGATGGTTGTTACAGCGAATGGTATAACCATTGATCAAATCGCGGTTTAGGTCGTACAACTCCATGTAGCCTTTCCTCATGTTTTTCCTGCAAGGTGACATGAAGGTGTAGAACGCAAATACCGAACAGTTTAGGAGGAGTCATAATGCAGACAGCACCTACATCAACCAATTAAATTCTTTCAGAAACTCCAATGTCTTCTCCTTTTCGGCATTTGATTTCATGACGTCATTTATTTTGTGACATGGGAACACCGAAAATTAAAACTCACATATCTCCCATGATTCTAGCATCCTCTGCTCGGACTACAAGACTACGTATCAGGTTGGAGTGGTCAGCCATCTCGGCCGTCAGCTTTTGCCTGACGGCATGGTATTCGTCGACTTTCACCAACACGTCTTTCAGTTTCTCCATCTCGTCGGGAAAATCGGCGGTCACTTGGAGATCTTCTATCTTCAGGAAAAGACAGAGTGCCTGGATGATGTCTCCTGCTAGGTCCATGTCATCTGTTTTTATCGTCATCTGGAATGTCCAAGACAAAAACGGTTGAACTGACTTAACACCATGCACTATTTCCTGAAAAATTTATCAGTCAAATAAATCACCATCAAGAAATCCGACATCTTTTAGGCCTATATTATGACATGGGAGAAATAGGGCTCCCCTGATTTAAAATCCAAGGCATCCTACACCGTTCGGGTACTTTTTACTGCAGATTCATAACTCCTACCTGCCCACTAGTTTCCATCTTGAAGAAGAGGGGTCCCGAGCCCCTAAGGGATATGAAGCCTACGTTTAGTGATCCTTCGCAGGTGAGGTCATCCTGGAGAAGGAAATTCTGATTGATCCACATCACAACCTGAAAAACAAATTCGTGGTAAAAGATTTGCTCTACTGGGATCTGGCACCCAGCAAACAGTGCAAATATTACTGCAGAAGCATTGGCAAATCAGTCTATATCAGTTGCAGGCTGAGTGGGCCAATAGTCCAATCACTGACTCGCACCTCTAACTAGGGCTTCAAACAACTCGATTTTCATCTTTTGTGGCCAACATTTTGGTTGGTACGTTTACACCTAACACCTTACAGTACAGATTTGATCCTACATGTACAGTGAGGCACACATTTTTCCTATTTGCACTGGACTTTTCCTTACCCTATTGACACGTTCATTGATGGTAAATACGACTGAACTCTTCGGTTCCGGGACGGAATTGGTGCACACTGAATACATGGAAAACCTTGGCAACTGGCGCATTAGTTCAAACACGTGAAACTGGGAACTGAAACAGAAAATAGATAAAATCCATTGCACAGCGGAGTACAAATTACCACAAACTTCAAAGTACTGTAAAGCAAGATAATTTCACGGCTGGAAATGTTCGCGAATCAAGAATTATAGACATATTCACGGCAGGATATTTTCGCGAGTCTCTGCCATTTTTCCAGTTTTTTTTCATGGTCTATACTGTATTTATCACTTGCATATATTTATATTCGCGACATGAAATTTTCGTGACTCATACACTCTCGCGAAATTTGCGAAAATTTTCTGCACGCGAAAGTTTCCTGCTTTACAGTATTATTTTCAAAATAAGGATTCCATCATATTCCGTGATGAATCAGGAATCCCCTGACTTGTGCCATAAAAGTCCCGCAAAATTACCATCACAATAGTCACGAGAAGTTGTTCGTTAAAAGAGCGAATGGAGCTATTTTTAAAAATAAAGCTAGTTTTTTAACATACTAAATCAGCAAATAACCATTAACACTAGCACTGCTTTGCTTTAAACTTTGATGAACGTACCAACCTTACCTTGATTTGTACCCAACGAATGCTTTTATATGAAGATCAACAAGAATGTCCTTTGGAGGCCTAATGGGAACCTTCAAGGTATTTGATAATCCTTCTTTATTTGGATGTCTAGAAGGAGAGGGAAAAGGCTGACAATAATGTATTTTACCGGTAAATGCAATCTCTCTCCGATCAATACCTTTTTTTTAGTCACAGTCAGAAAATGTCACATTTGTGATGAAATGGAGACATTCTTTATGTTGGCTGGATGACACCAGTAATCAGTGGTTCTTTGCCCCTGCTCCCAGTGTCACCGCACTTAAAGGAGCAAGTGCTAAGAGCCACTGATTACGGTACCTCAGAATTGGATGACACTTCCACACATAAGCACTCGCAACTTGAGAACCAACTGTTCAATTTCACTGTACTTACACGACATGGCTTTCCCCTTCAAAGATGCCTTCAGCAAAGATAAGGACGGCTTTTATTATGGTATCGTTTGTAGTTGATACGAGTAACTCCACATGGGGCTGAAAAAGCAGAATACATGTACATGTACTTCAATCAGAAAGGGAGATTTTCTTGCCATTAGAGGCCACCATAGTTAGCAGTCCAAGAACTCATGAAATTTGATGTCACAGAGTTGAAGTGCATGCCACAATGTCATCCATAATGACGTGGAGGCGATGAGTTACATCTGTGGCATCAAATTTTGTGACGTTCTAGGACCGCTAACAGGCGACCTCTAATGGCAGTAAAGTCTCCCATTCGGAATGACATAACCAGTTGATAACAAAACAACTAATTCAATTCAAGGTGCAGGCATCGTGAAAATGTATGTACCGTAAATTCATACATGGCTGGCAAATAATTTGGGTGAAATGTACCGTAGGGAAACTGCAGCATTCAAATACTTACAGACTGTGTATCCGAACCAGAGTTGACACCTAGTGATGTCTGAAGCTGGGTGTTGGCCTAAAAACAAAGTTTTCAACTTTAGTATGGAACTTCATACTGAATCCATTGGATACATTCAATTACTGGACCTTTGCCTTTCTAAAGTCCGCTGTGGAGTTGTCATTGATGTGTAGATCCAAGGGTGGCACGAGAGGGGAATCTACCTATAGACCTACATGCAGGCCTATACCTCACCTGTAGTACAACCTATCGTGGGCCTTGTGATACGGCTGTGTAAAGATCCAGCTGGACGTTAGAGGGTGAAGATCCAGTACTTGTTGCCCAAGTCTGTTTACCCTGCAGCCTACACTGCAAGAGCTCACTCACCACAAAGGAAACTCTGACTTATTGATCTGTATCACAATCTGATATGATTAAAGAAGAAGTGCTGGATGGACATATACAGCAAAAACAACTCACAGGTATCACTCCCATTGCGGACGGATCGAGATCGCCAGGCCTCGAAGCAGAAGCAGCACGGGCATTCTCCTCGTAATTCTTCAATTCAAGTAGCAGGTTCTGTTTCCTCTGGCTCAATTCGCGTATTGTGTCCTGTTCTATATTTGTATCCATAAGGTTGCCTCTCATTTCTGGGGGCGCCTGATTCCACCCTCGAACTGTAATCAGCAATGTCAAATTATTCCACATAGCAAGATGACAAATGATAAATTTATGCCAACTCCAAACATAAACGAGTCTGAAAGCTTTAGGTGATTATCTCATAATTCTTACCCTCTCCTTCTGTGGAGCAACAAATCAGCTGATCTTGTCCTTCCATCCTATAGTCCCCAAGGACAACGCCAGCCACTGCACTACTGAAATTGTCCTTGAAAATGACTTCACCAGTTCTATCACTACGCACATCAATCTGGAAGGAAAGAGGCAAATATTTCAATACTCCTACTTCAAATCTACTCAGCTGAAGTTTTAAAATGTGAAAAAAATCTGGATACGGATTAGGTCACTTCAAGCTCAAAGTATGGAGAGAAGATGAACATGGGTCAAAGGGTGCCTATCCACCGGAGAGTTCGCTCTCCATGGGCAACTCAACTACGAGAACTTGTTTGGTCATTGGTCGCAGTGTAAGCCGTGAATTGCCCATTGTGAGCCAACTTCCATGAAAATTGTGAAAATGCTATCAGAAAACCAACCTTGCCGTTACTCCAACCAGTTATCAGTTCTGGAACGCCATCAGAATCCAAGTCAAAACTCTCAATAGTCACAGCATGATTTTTTGATTTTATCCTCCAGTACCGTGCCGTTTTGTCATAAACACCGACCGTGCCGTTTGCCAGGGCGTAACCGAATCGGCTACCCTGCATGAGGCACAGAGAGGTAATGGCTTCCGTTTCTGTCATTTCTGCGATGATCTCATCTTCCTTGAACACTCGGATGTCAAAGTCTTCGGATCCAACAACAAGCTGTGAGCAGAAGAGACAAGAAGGGTGACAACAGATATGAGATGCCACAAAGGTAATGATAAACCAATGAGCCAATGAGTAAAGTCTGGCAACATTTAACTACGACCCAATGGAATGCGGAAGTTAGGAAATTGATAGTTGGATTTTCTATGGACATTTAAGCACACGCGGCTCTTGAATAACTCGTGCACAGCACGAACAATCGGGGAACGACCACAAGTTGTCGACAGGCATGGTTAAAAACCACATTACATGACGTATTCCATTGGGTCATAGTTACCACTATATGTTGCCGGACTTTACACGTATCTGATTCAGTGTTTTAATGTTCAGAATATCACTGGGAAGCATTTTCATAAGGTTCTATTTGTCCTAAAAATTGCACAGATCTGTTCAAAATCACCAGATTCTATCAGCTGTGCAGACTTCATGACTGCCCTAACTTAAGGTCTTTACTGAGCAAATTTAAGCAATGTTCAGTGAAAGTTTGCCAAAAAGCTGCCGTGATTTGAAAAGATGAGTGGACTTTAGGAACCAAATTCAATGTAATCTCACCTCGTTCTCACCATTAGATGTGAAATCTACCAATGCCAAACTACAAACATTGTCTCCTGTGACAGTCCAGAATGAATCATTGCCATCCTTATCGAAACCTTGAATTGAACAGTTGCCTCCAATAATCGCAAGAGGTGAGTCAATTGTTCCAAGTTTCCCCATTACTATAGCATTTGAACCATCTGCAGTCTGAAATTGAAAAGTTATCATCAGCAATTGACTTATAAAATCTACTTAACTGAAAGCAAAATGCTAAAATGGCATGATGATGATTTAGTTTACTCCAATGCAGGGGAAAACCAGAGTATGTTAGAAAACCAATGTCAACAGAATCCCTTGTATCACGTACCGGTACATGTATAAAGATCCCGGGTTACCAGATACCAGTAGTCAATATAATAGCCGATTAAGAAAATAAAATCCTATCGCCTCCTATAAAACGGCCACCAGCTAAACTTTTTCTTCTTTTTGACAAAGAGTTCCAGTCATTCTGACTGTTACCGAAATCACCAGTTGACCTGGACATGATTTTGCAACAGTTAATGGGCCGTATTTTAGAATGTTCCTTAACATTAAGGTCCACCTTAAATCTCGATGGTTTTACAATAGACTTAAGGTCGACCTTAACGTTAAGGAACGTTCTAAAATATGACCCAATATTTTTGGTCCAGCAGGAGACTGACTAATCAGGACAGAAACCAATGACAGGAACCGATGCTTCTACTGTCAGTTTGCAAATCTAACCACCGCATCACACCAGTAAATCAAAATTCTCACTGTCTGGAGAATGCCTTCACATGACTAAAACAATGCAGGTTTTACCCACAAGATTTAGTCACCACTTACATCTTTGTAAAATAGATCTCTGTTGCTATCAACATCATAGGCAAGAAGATTTGTCTGTGTTCCAACAACCAAGATTTCATTCGGTGTGTCGTCCAGTGACCCAGCACACACTGAACTTATGGTTTGATTGATGTTGAGCAGGTTGATGTCTGCCTCAATGGCAGATTCCATGCGTCCTCCCCTCTGAGCTCTTGTGTGGGGATTGTGGATAAAGACCTGAAGATAAACAACATTGGTTCACTGAATAATAAGCAATCATGAAGAAGTTATAATAATAGGATAATTGACTCCCAAAATATTAAGACCTGCCACCTTGTGATAAAATGCTTACATATAAACTAAGGCTCATCAACGAAACCATTACCGTAGCATTAATAGCAGCTGCCATGCCACAGAAGGAAATAAAATGAACCAAGATGGTTCAAAATGTTTAATAGTTCAACCACTCGCATTCCTGATTCATCAGGTATAACCTCCTGTCAGTTAGGTGTTTATGCCTCGAGCATCAGAGGGTTGAAATGAATACTTACCTTCCCAGCAGTGGTGGCACATGTCAGACATGGATGTTTTCCATCATACTTGCCCATAGCAACCATCCGTGGGTTGATCTTATGGTTGAGTTTGAGGGTGAAGATTGGGACAAGGGGCATCTTGATCGTCTTTGTCTGCCTCTTCTTCTCTGTGAAAGGAAAGCGCACAACAATTACACCTAATAATAATAGGCCCCTTTCGAAAGTCTTCAGCGGGTAAACAATACCCTCGCCCCAGGTCAAAATACGAACCATGTAGGCCTAGCCTAGGCCTAAGAGTAGGCCTACGTACATCATTCATGTTTTGACCTGGGGCGAGGATGTTGTTATTACCCGCTGGAGACTTTCGAAAAATCGGCCTACCTATAGCTACCGGTAGGCCGACCGAATAGGGCCTATACCTAGGCCTATAGGCTAGGCCTACCTCCTAGACTGAAAACTCCGGCTCCGCTCCTTAGTCCTTCCGGTCTACTTAACATGTACTATAGATCCATGCAAAAAGTAGGGAACAACGTTTACGAGAATTTGACCACACATGCCCTTTTTAACTGCTCATTGCTGTCGCCAGGTCCCTGGTCACTCCCACTAATTAAACATACCAGTGGATAGCTTAGAACCTTTGGGATCATGACGGTCATAAAAACTTCGGAATCCATAACTGCTCAACGGAATACTCGCTTTGGAAATCTAAAAGTTTGACTTGAAAAAGTTTACAAAACCGACGTGGGACGTCAGTGACGTCGTCGACGTACAGGAGAAAGCATGGGCGCTGGCCGCGCCAACACTGACGTGACGCTGCGCCATGACTGCGTTTGGCCTGGAGACGTTGTTCCCAATCAACTGCAACGATCTATAGTACTTCTTCATTTCAGAATCTGACAGGTAAATAAATAAAGTAGCTGTTTTAGTTCAACAAGCACCCCTAGCAGCACACAGAAAGTGTAAAACCAAAAATGTCAATTTAATGGGTCAATATTTGGTGCAACACCCCTGTAGGGCGGTTATTTCCGCAAAAAATCAGTGTCAGGTTTTTTCATTTTAGCACAGAATTCCTATGTAGACAGCGCACAAGTAGCGTGAAATATCTTCATATTACGTTTATCCGAGGTTTTGTATGCTGACAGCGTAATTTATATGTTGCGAGAGAAACTGTACAGAACTCGCGAAAGAATTACCAAGTTTAGGATCCAAGTTTCGCATCCAAGTTTAAGATAACAATTTCTCAATTGTCCGCTAGATGGCGCCTCAGTTGAACCAGCCGAGGCCCTTATCTACACTGTAGACTACTCTCGGCCAATGGTAGCCTACCCAATACTCATTATGTTTTAATGATTAGGCCTCCAATATGATAATAGATTCAGCTGAAGCGCCATCTAGCAAACGATTGAGAAATTGTTATCTTAAAGCCCCACAGTATTGAATTTTATGGTATTTTCAAAATGTTAGGAGAGTGGAGGTTGAGGTCTCAGGGCCTCGTGAAGGTCTCCAAAATGCTTGCCTGATACTTACTTTTAATAACAAGGCCTAGTTTTCAACAGAGAGTGAAAAAACTGCGTAGGGGAGCTCTAATGCATTGAGCTAGAGCGCAGTACATTTTTACACTACGCTGACGTCGTGACGTCGTCAAGAATCGCGGCGACGATTTGCGTTTTTCAGATTCAATACAGTGGGGCTTTAAACTTGGATGCGAAACTTGGATCCTAAACTTGGTTCTTTCGCGAGTTCTGTCGCAACATATATAAATTACGCGGTCTGCATATAAAACCTCGGATAGACAAAATAAATTTTGCTTTTGAAGATGCTTCCCGCTACTTGTGCGCTCTCTGCATAGAATTTCTGTGCTAAGAATGAAAAACCTGACACTGATTTTTTGCGGAAATAACCGCCCATACTCAACCAAGATCAAGCTTATAAATTTGTCATGTTTTGAGTGTGAATTTTTGTCATATTACACTGAATGTCGACATGTTTCTCGCATTTTATGTGTCCCCAAGACTGTATTTTCTATACACAGTCCTTGTATTTAACTGAAAGGAATCATTTACCTGCAAAATCGATTAAAACTCAGCGAAAATTCTTTCTATTTGACATTTCTGTGAGAAAAATGCCACTGGTCAGTGCTGCCACCTAAACGAGTAAAAGGTACACTTACCGGAAGTCGACGACAGCCACTTCCTTTTTAGAGTTTTCTCAATCGTCGGATTGGTGCAACTTTTTTGGTCGTGTCAGAATTGGCTCATCCAACACCATCCGTCTTTAATTAACATCAAATAACAATAAAACATAAACAAACATGCCACCAAAGTTCGATCCAAATGAAATCAAGATCGGTAAGGCCATAATTTGCGTGGAATCACCGTCAATGAAGGCAGAGAATTGGCCGTCGTACGCGTGTTCATCATGCTGCATGTCATGAGCCATGTATACAATGCACGTGCACTGCGGTTCGCATGCATGGATGTACTGCTGCTGCTGCCCGTGGCCGTGGCCGGCGTGGCTTGCCATGCGAGGAATTCTGAGTAGGGACCACCTCCCCTTTTGGCCAACAAATCTGTAAAATCGACCGTGAAATTCTGAAATTTGGCGCAAATCGTTAGGCCCCCCCTATTAATTAAATTGTCAACAATTGAATTTGAAATAAAATGCATATGCACAGCAGCAGAGTTGAGTTGATTGTCTTGTCTCTTGAGTAGAGATTTCAATGTTTGTTTGGTTCATATTCAATTCATTTCAGGCATGCAGATGCAGGTCGAGCAATATGCAATGGATCCGTCGTCCGGCACCGCTCTATTTGCCCTTCCTCTAGCCTAGCTCTAGCACCGGGCGCCCCCTCTTTCCCGAATGAATCCTGGATCCGCCCCTGCAAATGCAAGGTGCCCGAAAAAGGGATCGTAATCGTTTTTTATGTCATGATGTTGATTGATAGGCCCCTTACGAGCTATAGCATAGGCCTATCCTATCATCAACATGAGAAACGATTTTAGGGAAACAAAATTAGCTAGGCCAGTTAGGGTCTCTTGGCCTCTAGGCAGGCATGCAGTAGGCCTAGGCTAGCTTAGTAGCTATGGTAGGTGCTAGTATTTGGCCACTCGCGCTGATTCACGAAACATGTAAAATACTCGCCTTCATTTCTGTTAACTGAATGTCAGTATCATTTCTTTCTTACAGTTGTCTTGAGGGCAGTCGGTGGTGAGGTTGGAGCCACTTCAACCCTTGCCCCAAAGATTGGTCCTCTTGGTCTATCTCCAAAAAAGGTGGGTGATGATATTGCAAAGGCTACACAAGAGTGGAAAGGCCTGAAGATCACTGTGAAGCTGACCATCCAGAACAGACAGGCTGCCGTATCAGTCGTCCCAAGTGCTTCTTCCTTGCTTATCAAAGCGCTGAAGGAACCTCCTAGAGATAGGAAGAAGGTTAAGCATGGTAAGTCACTCATCGCTTGAACATCTCTAGAGTGAACCTTCAGGCCTGATGCTGTCCTTGTATGTAGATAGATAGAAGTTTCTATTCTTGATTACTCTTATGGAGGTCAAAATGAATATTGGTGGCCCATTTGGGACTGAACACCAGGGTTTCCCAAAAAACTATGCACCAAAATCACAGTTGTAATGTAAGGTCACCTGGCTTTGCCACTGGGATGTAGCTTCTCCTCCAACATTATCATATCAGAAGTGTCAGTGTCAGGACTTCGGTTCGAAGGTCTATCAGTTGCCCGCTGTCAGCATTATCATTATCGTCAACAGGAGAAGCTGGACCCCAAAAATGCCAGCCCTCTGTGACCTTACAACTGTGGTTTTGGTGTAAGTGGCCTCCTTGTGGTTATAGATTAGAGGCATTTGCTGAGGGAGGTTGCAATGTACTTGAAAATCAGGAATCTTGTTGTTTTTATTACGTCACTTGTGTTTGTTGATCCATGTTCATGACTATTTTCTGTTTTAGTGAAACACAACGGAAACATTTCCTTTGATGAGATCATCAATATTGCTAGGATCATGAGGGAGCGAAGCATGTCCATCAAACTCTCTGGAACTTGCAAAGAAATCCTTGGTAAGAAATGACACTTAACGAATAGCACCTTGGTGAAAACCCTGCAGAAAACAAGTGGAAAAATATTTCATGACTTTAGGTGCTAAAGGGTGCCCTTACAAGAAACCAAGCAAGTCAGATAAAAATTCATCAGTTTGGTTTTATAAAGAAATTAAAGGAATAGAAGTTAATGGCCAGGCCTTCTTCTGATGATAATCTCTTAAACTCTTATTGAATTCTCTTATCAGGTACTGCCCAATCGGTCGGCTGCACTATTGATGGTCAGCATCCACATGATGTCATCGAGAAAATTGACAGTGGCGAATATGAAGTCCCTGACGTAGGTTGACAAAAACTCTTACCTTCTTTCTGTGATGACTCAATAGTGTTAGTTTCCTGTAGAGCAGAATATTGCTCCAGCCCTTGGGTTACTGTTACATTTTTCGAGGCTGTTCTCGGGACATGAAATCTGGGTTTGTAGGAGAGGATTGACGGATACGGAAGTTGATGTCTTGCAATGTACATGTATTGATGTCACATCGTGTCATCAGTCTGCACAAGTGAGACACTCAATCTCACAAGAATTTTATTTCATGTTAGTTTTGTGATAACTTATATTCTCATCTTCTTGTTTTCAGGAGTAAAAGGACAGGGAGAAGCAGAAGACTTCATAATAATATGTAAAGAGTAAAAAAAAGTAAAAATCAATTGAAAAAAAATAGAAATCTTCGTCTTGTTGAATTTGTCCTACTGGTTGTTGATGTTGCATGTACATGAATCCTGTAATTGCATATTTGCTTGTGCCAAAATAATGCATGAAAATATGAATTTTACTATGAAGGTAAGTAGTGATGGATATTCTTTCCATCAGTTTGTTCTTTATTCTTTCAATCAGTTTTTCTCAGGGTATGTATTCCTAGGTCTTTGTTGAGTGCCTCCATGTTGATAGAGGCCAGCAGGTTGTCCCTTGCTCATACTACCATGCCCTCAAACATGTGTCAGTCCCCGCCAGTGTGCGCTGGTCACTGGCCAAAGGGGCATGCTGTGCTTGGTGCCGTTGGTGGTCGTCTATATGTGCGTACGTGCATCTGTATCCCTTGTTGGATTGATACTTGTTGGGTACGGTATGGTACCTTGCAGTGGTGGATATTAGGGGGTGCAGCGTGCCTGTCCCCTGGCCCGTGGCAGCAGGCCAGAGTGATCGTTTTTTGTGCCTCTGTACCTGAAAAATGCATATTTGGCATCCCATTTTTGAAAATTTTCTGGGGGGAGGCCCTTTCTGGAAATCCTGGATCTGCCCCTGCTTTGTGGCAGAGGAACTGCATGAAACCTCATGGGGCGTATTCTTTGCCACTCCACTTTTGGCAATTTTGGTTTCCCGAAGCCACCGCTAGGGCTAGAATCCTAGCCCTAGTGGTGGCTTCGGGACCCAAAGTGCTCTCGCGCTGTAGATTGGTACCTACCAAGATCCTCCGCTGGGTGGTCTAATGAAGATGACAACTAGTTTGTCTTTTGGCAGAATTTATTTTTAACATTTTTCAGTTCAGGCATATCATCTACTATATATTCGTATATCTTCCTTTATATCTTTTAGTCTAGTCTATGATAATAAGCAAGAAGTCAATCTCCAGAATTCACGAATTTTCGACCCCAACCGGGGTCTTTTTTCAAGTGGAATTTTACAATCTGAAACTCTAGAAACTCTAGTCTTTTCTAGAGTTTCAGATTGTAAAGTTCCACTTGAAAAAGACCCCGGTTGGGGTCGAAAATTCGTGAATTCTGGAGATTGACTTCTTGCTTATTATCATTTTGTGTGTCAATTTTGTGCTATTCTGTATCTTGGTTTTAGTCTAGTCTTATGTCAAATACTACTGTAGGCCTATACACCCTGAGGGCCATTGTTTTATATAAAATTCTAAATCTAAACCTAAACCAGCTGGTGGAGGATATTCGTACGCTATAGGTTGGTACAAGGATCCTCCGCTTGGTGTGTCTCATAAACCATCTAGCGGAGGATCGTGGTACCAATCTTTCCCGCGCTACTGTCCGCCGCGGAATGCAGCGGCAAAGGCGGGAACACGTGGGGCAAAGTTGATGTCGAAAGGTGCGCGAGTCGGAGAGAGCTCGGTGAAACAAATGGGGTTAAAAACAAGCAATCCATGCATCATTACTTTTTGATCTAAATGTATGTTGAATTAGAATGATAACCGTAATGACTGGAAAAGAGGCCTTTAATACTCCCGCCCATTAGGCCGATAATATTTTGTCGTCACATCTCCGAAAGTTGTTTGCTTTGCGTGGTGTGCACATGCACTATGCCGCATGGCCGTCGAATCGGCGTGATAGATACTGAGCTGGATACATGGAGTGATTATACTGACAACTATTGGGCAGCTGGACAGCTATATATGACTGGGTTTCGGTTTGTTCATGTGGTGACCATTTGCTTCCTCAAATTTCAGCCTCTAGTTGTCATTGAGCTCAGCTGATTGGGTGCAATTGGACGCAGCGAAAGTATTTGTGATTGTCTAGGTGGCTTTGAAAAGCATTTTATTCTGTAAACGATGATACATAAGTGCAAAAAGAATAAGTATCGGGAAGAAATAATGTGCCCAAAACCTGCTGCATTCTGGCTTACCATCGGTGTTGCCTTCTACATTTGGGTCCGACCGTAACACGTCGAGATGGAGGTCTTTCTTCCATCGAGCATGTATGTCCCCACTGTCAGAAGTGGAAATCAGTCAAAAGAGGGCAGTAGCTCAAAGTACAGGCCCTGACGAAACGAATTCATTGTCTGTGAAAAGGCGTGGGTTCGATCAGGAAGTTTGACGACTTTTATGTCTCTTTCTCCTTTTCGTCTGCCTCGCTCGCTTCCGCTGGTGCCACTTTCCCGGGCACCAAGTCAACGCTGGGAAACATCTGTTTCGAAAGCATCAACTGCACAGTAACAATTATGCAGTAAGCAAAAGTCAGAAAAGGCATCATGGTGGACAAATCCACTCGAAAGTCCAAATATTGAATTAAAAATCCAATGATTGCGCAACTGAACAAAACGATGGAACTCGCCAAGAAATACAAAATCGAGAATGTCAGATTTTGTTCCGGCTTTTCCGACTCGTTCCTTCGCTTTTTGCATTTGTCCTCGGCTTTTAGATACAACCAAAGCAGAAACCACATTGCTATGGGTGCCAACAGGAGTAGGGCTGGAATGAAGACAATCTCTCGCATCCTAACGAAGTATCTTCCCTGGCTGTCTGGTATCCAACTGTAGCAATAAATGACGACGGCAATGTATAGAACAAATGGGAACGGTCGCACCCAGGCGGGTATCTTCCGCCAGAATGGCAATGTGAAGATCTGAAAGAGAACAGATGTGTGCAATCACAGACCCACTTGACTTCTGTCAGTAATGCAGAATGGCTTAGTTGGCGACAAGAACGTTAACTTGGACAGGGACTCAACCCCCTGTCAGGCGCGGATCCGGGGGGCGTCCCCCCCTTTCCGCCAACAAATCTGTAAAATTGACCGTGAAATTCTGAAATTTGGAGCAAATCAGTGAAATTCACCGCAAGATTCCAATGTTTCTAGCAAAGAGCGCACCCCGCTCTTCCGAAATCGTGGGTCCGCCCCAGTGCTTGGACTGATTGAACCAACAGAAAATCATTCACTTTACCTGAGTCACAACGACCATGAAGCAAAATCCAAAGCAAAACATCGGCCACATTGAATGTCCATTCAGTGATGGGCCACCGGTCTGGATCGCCACTATCGTCCCGTGAAGGGTGACCCAAGACTCGAGGACAAATCGCCAGTACTTGTTCAGATGAATTTGGGTGAATGCCATGCTGCCTGGAAAAGAAGGGGACAACTTTGTTCTCACTTTCAAAAGCCATTGCTCTCAATCTGATGATGATGATGCACCAATGCTATCGTCAGAGACGATGTTTTAGGCGTAGGCCTGTTCGAAATTAATGTTGACACCAATTTGGTGTTACGTTTATGTTGGCACTAGGCTCTACAAACATCCCGGTCCAGAGAGTGACCACGGTGGGTCTTCCCATGCAGTGGCGCGCAGTGGTCCCGGTGTAACGGTTTTGAGCGTTCCCCATCTGCGAGTGTTCCCCTGCTATTGTCTGACGGAATAAGCCACGACTCGACAATGGAGGACACAGAGAGAAACGTGTCGATCAATCTGCCAGTGTTTCCAGAACAATAGGGGGAACACTGACACACGGAAACACTGACAAACTTTACACCTGTAGTGGTAGATGTGGATTTAGTTTGTAAGAGCAGATTAAACTGAGAAAATGACCGACGTTTTACAAAAGTTTCCAAACTACCAGTTCTCTTCAGGTTTTCGGCCATAACACTCTCATATTTGCAACAGCTACGATACATAATGCGCTAATTCTTGTCAAATGTAGGCCTACATGTACTTAAATTAAAAATCAGCGTCGATGGACAAATCAAGTTCCACGGATCGTACGCTTATGACATTTACAGGTCATCCCTTACTATTTCTTACGAAACATCTTCAATTTGGGACACGCTGTGTAAGCATTAGCTTTCATAACGTCTGGCCATTCCTGTCCCAAATATTCAACCCAAATGTTAGATTTGATTGTTAATGATGGATTTGCACTGATGAACACGTTTCATAACAAAATTATATGACCTACTCTTCTTATTGCATGTAAATGTATTTCTAAACCAACACTCTGACTGTATCGTTGTGGTGTGTAGAAAACAGGGAGGTTTAGAAGTCAAACGATAAACGTAAACTTTACGACAACGTTATTTTTCATACTACACATTAAGCAAATTTTATACTGCATTTTCGGTACAAAAATCGTTTGATTTTTTTAAACCTCCCTAATAAATGACATTTGCCATATTTTCTGTGGGATCTAGCTTGGCCATCCTTTGGTTTGGTAACAAAATGGAATGATCCATTGTCAGTGAGATCACCATAAGCCTTTCGCCTACCCCGACTGTAGGCCTATCCGTGAATGTGACTGCTTTCATCTTCTATCGATGACCAAATCTCGGTCAAGGAAGTCGGCGTTGTTACAACTGATAACGTTACACCGACGCATAATGTTACACTAACGCATAACGTTACTGGTGTAACATTATACGCTGACCCATCCAACTCATAATGTTATAATCGACGCATAATGTTACACTTTTTCTAACGCATAACGTTACACTTTTTTGACGCATAATGTTACATCTGATCCTAACGCATAACGTGACACCGAGTTAACGCATAATGTTACACCAATGTCAAATAAGCAATTCGGCGCGTCTGTCATTGCAACAAGAGGTGCATAGGCCTTGCGCTCGGCTGAGGTTGAAAGAGGGGGAAAGAGAGACAAGTACGAATAGCTCACCTTGTTAACATATAGGTTTTCGTCACTGGTCACAGTGAGGAAATCATTGTGAGCAGGTTCTCACCCATATCACTTTATGCACCTAGCGGCCATATATGAATTTGGAGTGCACTAACTACATGTAAAATCCACAGGGTACACCCTCTTAGCTATGTCACTATGCCTCTAAAATATGAAGTTATTGACGAAGATGTCAACTTATGGAGCAGAATGCGAAATCCAAAATGGCCACCTTTTGGCCACATTAGTGGTTGGAGTAGACCTAAAATTGATATGGTGCAATATCTGACCTACGTATATCACTATGCCTCTAAAGATTTGGCCATTGGGTGGGAAGGGGTTAACATCACTTGGTGGATCGAGATAGATATCTAATCAGACCCATTGGGTAGAAAGGGGTTAATAGCAAAGGTCACCGGGTCAAGGTCAACTTAACAATGGTGTAACAATATGCGTTAGGTCGGTGTAACGTTATGCGTTAGGATCAGGTGTAACATTATGCGTCAAAAAGTGTAACGTTATGCGTTAGAAAAAGTGTAACATTATGCGTCGATTGTAACGTTATGAGTTGGATGGATCAGCGTATAATGTTACACCAGCAACGTTATGCGTTAGTGTAACATTATGCGGCGGTGTAACGTTATGAGTTGTAACAGGCGTCTGGTTACGCTGGTCCTACGGCTTTGTGAATAATTATATTGCAAAATTTCGTAAAAAGGCGGCATTACCTTGAAGAAGAATCATATACGTGTGGGCGAACCCCAGCACATGACCCCATGTATTCTCCATTGGATGGTACCAGAATGTGTAGACCGCGCCCCAGGCGAAGGCGTATCCGTGGTACTTTCGCACCAAGTACATGGGCCCGTGCGGCATTCGGACCTTCTTGGCTATACGGTCTGTGTCGTACTGGGATGGCCAACCAAAGACGAAACCTCTGTCGCGATATTCGATTATGAATATGAAGACTATAAGCATGATGACAGAACCTGTGAACGTAAAGTGGAAACTGATAAACTGAAAGACAATGCGGATGAACATATCTTTGCTAATCAATATCAAACAATTACTGACGTCAAGTTATTTTGGCTTGATTGTAAGCGGATTGTTCGCCTCTGTCCAAAGTGTTAACCAAAAATAATAAAACAACCCGTTTTATTTTCGTAACAACAACTGGTAAATACATGCGGCGGCCGCTCAGGAAACTGTTCTGTGGAATCTTTGTGCCGACATTTTAGCCACATACCGGGTAGATAATTTTATATGATTGACATAAGAGTTTTTTTATGATAAAATGATAAATGCCATTGGTCAGGTGGGACCTTCAACTTGGCTATGGAGGAATAGTCCACAAACAAAAGAACATGATATTCATTCTGTAAATCACGTACATTGAGAACTGTTGATGCTGACATCAGCTGCCAAGGCATCGTAGGTGATATGTGTCTGTAGCAGATGCAACAGATGGAAACCGATGTTGACGCCAATTCCCATCCAATTAAACCAGGACAATTTCGTCGAGTACCGGGGACCCGTGCTCGTCGCTGAGTTCTGTAAAACAAAGAACCGAGATACACCGGGACTCGTGATTTAAGATAACTCTGGAGTCAAAAGGAATAATCAAAATCATGAGTTCAGTATTCCAGAATGCCCAAGAAAATATACTATCACACACCTTGGAATGTTGGGCGAGGTATATATTTGTCCAGACGAAGAACTGGTGGCCGACGTATGATAACCAAACGAACAGATGGGTGTAGATGGTCTGGTCCTCAGGCTTCACCCGCCAATAATACCACCTACCAGAAGCCCCAACACCATCCCTGCATTGGAAAATAACAAATGCATTAAGTTCATATTGCTTTGGCCATCCGAAATTTCAAGGCCTCATGACAGAGTTTTTCTTTGATTTTGAGTCGTAAATATTGCTCACCTTGATTATTCAAGGCTGAATTTAGCCCAGTTTGTGAAAAAACAAGGGGTTTTAGGACTGTGAGAGTCACAAAACCTAGCCTACATCAGGTTTGGACTGGACTCATTTAGAAGTTACAAATGTACTTGAATAAGTCGACACATACCGTCCTTTTACCCCCGGTTCGGGTGGATCCGGTTCAGGTAAAAAGCGCTGCTGTGACGTCACACTGACATTGTGGGAGTATCCGGATGGCGCGTACCATCCCCTAGCGTTGCCTATACCCCAGATGGCACCCGCAAGAACGAGAAAAAACAGGAGACTTCCTATCCATATCCAGAAGTCTTGCCGCTTGTGCAGTGGTACAGCCTGAAAGGATATGCAATCGATACTGAACCTACATGTAACGTTCCTTCAATTTGAGGCCTCTCTTTTTCAATCACCCGATGCCAGTGGTCCTTCAATTTCCACCGAGCAGGAATATTGCAACTAGTGAGACCACGTTTTTTAACCTTTTGCAAGTTTACTCCTATGAGTAACAGCAAATCGTGGCTTCATTGACCAAATTTTCGGCTTGGCCAAGAGAAGGCACAAGAACGACAATGTGCGCCACACCGACGGCACGAAGAATCTTATTCATATTTATCGTTCCGATGACGGCCCCGCCATCTTGTACAAGTATATCTTGCGAACTGCACATGCGCAGTTGCATCTGATGGGCAAATTCGTATCTCTTGACCAATCATATGCATTGGTTTCCCCGCCAGATAAGTGCGCGCGCACAAAATCTCCGGAGAAACAAGATGGCGGGGGGGGGGGCGTCGAAACGATGAAAGGCTGAAACTGTAGCCTATTAGCCGAGTAGGGAACTAGCAACAGGTTACAACAGGTTACTGCGTATTTTTGATACTTACTGGCATGTCGTCTGCTGAGGTAGGCGGTACGCCCACGTTTCGTTCTGGGACGGCTTCTTCAACGCCGGTAAGGGCTAATGATGGTTTATCTAGAATGAGACAGAAGATGGCGTGTAGTAAGCTGCTTTTCCACGTGGCGTTTGCGGGCGCGGAATAGGAGGCGGGCGCGGGTGGAAAAAATCGATCCAACGATTCCCTTTAGCTGTTTCACTCGCACCCGCTCCCGCCAAGCGAAACCGCGCCCGCAAACGTCTCGTGGAAAAGCAGGCTGATGTGTCGAATCCCATTTGAAAGGGTTGCCGTTCACTGAAAGGGTTGCCCTTTCTGAATACACCGGTAGGCCAATGGATTTCTCATCAAGTAGGCCAACATCGGCCCCGGGACATAGGCCTATTTTAGCCTACATGTAGATATTCACACATGTCGGCCTATAATGCGACGACGCCATGTGAATGGCATACATTAGGCCTATAGGTTCATAAGATCCACTACCCCTCGATTCGTGGTTTTGTTCGAACAAAACCACTAAAGAAAGGCACGTGATAGTGGCATGCTTCCATGTGAAAAAAATCTGATTGATGATCGAATTTGACCACAATTTTTTCCCGTACGGTATCTAACTGTTGCTACCAAACTTTCTCAAGTCGTGTTTGAAAAAATAACGAATCGACGGCGAGATAGGGCCTATACATGTAGCTCTTGTGAACGTTATAATGGGTAAACCGGAGTAGGCCAAAAGGCTACCATCGATTCTCATTACCTAGGCCTATATCAAAGGGTGAACGGAAAAGCTCGACGACTGGCAATAGAGTAATAGCGAGGTTTCGCAAATCTGACGAAACAAGAAGTACGAAATAAGAAATTCAACTTCATTTCCAGGACCTAATGTATTTCTGGAGATGGTTGCTACCACAAAATGTCCCTGCTGCCGGTGCGTCTTTTAGCATATCATGAAAAGACCGAGTGAGTCGAATTTTTAAATTTCCACTACCTATCTACGAAGTCGATACGAAAGATAAATTTCTAAGTTAATATAGGCCTACACTGTAAACTCCATCGGTCTAACGTCATACGCTAAAACACGCTCTTGGAGCAGGGGATATTTGTGATCAACCATCTCCTGAAATACATTACGTCATGGAAGCGAAGTCCAATTTCGTATTTCGCACTTCGTGTTTCGTCAGATTGCGAAACCTCCCTATACGCGTCACCCTACGGCATGCAGGATTTCTGGCCGAACAGAAAAATTCACGTGGCGCAACACGGGATAGGTAATCACTTGTAGGAGATCGATAGGCCTATTCACCTATTATTAACAAGGCTTATTGTGCATGAAGTGAATAATCGGCATAATGCCACGACACTAATGGGAGAAGATTTAGCTTACCTTCTGTTGTTCTCGGTCCAGGCGGCCCAAAACCTATATCGATATATGCTTGATATAAACCTACAAATTCATCATTTTTCTTCATAACGGCACTCGAACGGTTGATAACCCGGAAAATGACTAGGCCTACATCGCAATCGGCCTACGAACGATTGGCCAAAGGCCTAAATGTTCGAGATATATAGGCCTATTTCAGTGATAATTGCTTACCTTTTCCCTCCGCCATGGTCGCACGTGCTGGGTCGTGGGTAGTTTGGAATTGGATTGTGACCTGGCTGGAATCGAGGTCATGTCTCATTATTCTGCTTATGTAAGTGACCACGTGACCTCTCAGAAAGAACGTGAGTAGGCACCTGTCGTTGTACTGGTAAGATCGTCCCGCTGTTAGCGGCTTATCTACCGACGCGAGTTTGGCCTGAGACAGGTTGCGATCCCTTGCGATCACCTTATATGGCAATCGGAGGTCCTTATAAGGTGATCGCAAGGGACCGCAACTCCGTCTCAAGCCAAAATCGCGACAGTGGATCACCCGCTTTACGGTAACACCAATGTTAACGTTATATTTTACATTCAAAATGTACGTGGGAAATGTCGTTAGCGTTGTGTTATCGTATTACGGAGCGATTTCTTATGATTGTCAACCTTTTCGCCACTAAAACCGGTCTGTGACGCTCATGGCGTCGCGTTTGTAATGCACTAAAATGCATTACGTTGCATCATACTTAACGTCACGTCATAATGACGCAGATTACGGCAGCATAGCGAGTATGATGCAGGACCGATGCACTAATATTGAAATTTTAGAGCCATGAACAAAAAATGAAGATTCAAAGCTATGAAAAAGTAAATAAACTACGCAGAGCTTGAATACAGTGGCGCCACAACACATCATGTTCTGCAAGGCAGGTATTTGAAAGGCGTTTGCATTTCTGTAGACCAGTTAATTAATTTAATTTATTCGTGTATACATTACATATGTACATAAAAAGAGATAAAAAATCATAAAATGATACAGACAATTATAAAACAAAAGGAAACCACGCAGGTCAAACTTACCTTAAAGGCTCGTTTCCACAGACGCATTTCACGCTGCGTGATGTGTCAAATCTTTTGTTTATATTTTCCGCCGCTCTGCTTCCAAACAATGGGCGAAGCGTCAAAACGCTCACGCTACCGCTTCTGTGGAAACGGGCCTTAAAAGTGGTCACCCAAGCGTACCGTGACCATACCGTGGCGCTGTAGTGTTTTTGGTCATACAATAAACACATTGCTTAAATTGTACGTGTTGTGTATGCAGATGATACTGCATTTTTTGCAGTAAACAGCTGAAGGTCTTCAAACGGCCTTGGTGATTATTGCACTCTTGGAATCTAATTTCACGACCAACTTCACTTTGAACGACCAAATCCTTTAAAACTGAATATCGAGGAAATATTTTTTTGAAGAACGGAAAATTTTCGAAAGCAAGAAAATATTTATCTGATCCAGCTAAAAGAGCTCTAGATCTATTCTCTATTTCACAGAAGGGCAGGCTAATCAACTGAACTTACCAATAGATCTTATTTTAAAACTTTTTTCCAATAAATTGTCCATCCGGGTTTTTTGTTTGTAAGGTCAGAGAGGTCTGGCATTGCCGGTGTGACAATATCGTCGTTTCTGTGTGCGTGAATGTTCCCCGTCATTGTACTGCCCAATTGAACTGTCATGGTCTCTCTAGCTGTCTATTATCACTACGTGTAGTTCTCAGTCCAAAAGAACGGTAACACTGAAAACTGGCAACATTGGAAAATATTACACCGAGGTCCCAGCTTCTCTGTTGGTAATGATCGGCACTGCGGTCCACACAGCAGGCTGTTGATCTTCGAATCGAAGTCCCGATGCTAACGTTTTTGACATGATGATGTACAATAGACTTAATGTCGACCTTAACGTTAAGGAACGTTCTAAAATACGACCCCATATCTTCGCCAGTGGTGGAAATCACCTCTCGCTAGTCCACTACGGCGATCGAGTGCGCAGTTGCAAAGCAAGTCGCAAAGCAATCAATGCACACTAATGACTCGGACGTGATCGTCGGACACGATGATGAAATTCCCCGTCTTATCTACAAATAAACGTTTATCCTGATCCTTCGAAATTGGCTGATCAATTGTTACATTCACCATCTGGAATACTGCACGTTGATTGACCACTGATTTCAGACATCGCAGTCTGAAGCTTTGAATTATTAGCCGATGATCAGAACAGTAAACTAGCAGCATGATTATAGACCTCGCCACCCATATCTTGTCTGTAATTTTACTCGGTAAGCACTTCGCAAAGGGTAAAACCTTACGAATACTTCCAACGTACCTCGCCACTCGGCGGAAGAGAAGAACTAACCCTCTCGATTGAGTGGCGGCCATACATATTGCATCATTCAAGTTAATAAACCGAATCCGGAAATATATCAGCCCAGGTTTCTTTGGTATTTCGATGCCGTCTGTCAGAATGATTTCTTTTAGTTTCCTGGGTGATTTCTTTATCTTGTACACCGTCTCATGACGATGGCGTTCGCCCCTCTGACATCTGATTATTGCGTATCCTTTGTGAAAAGTCGGCGGTTCCGTGCGAGTAGAACCGCGCAGACAACTATCACTAGCGGGAAGTTTAAACCACACGTGAACTTTCTTATCAGAGGCATACATTTCAAACAAACCTTTAGCGTATGAAAGGAGAAAAGGAACATTTCGATACACGATAGGTGTTCTTAGTTCGTGTTGTCCCCGGTTAGGGATCGTGACAGTGGTGATCAATCGGTATGAGCCATTTTTGAAGCGATAGGCCTGCAAGATGTCGAGTGGACTGTTCATTCCTTGTTTTATAACCAAGATATAACCAGATGCCTGATCATAAGCTATTGCGTCATGCACTGTTACATGTAATAGCGGTAAAATAGATACGTTACCTCTTGAAATGTACGAAAACGACGTCTGTACCTTGAAAGAACATTTTATGTTTTATTTTCTATTGGCTATACTGCGAACCTCACTTGCCCTAAAGCACCTCACTTGCCCCAGAGCATTTTCGGAGACGTTCTCAATGGCAAGGTTTTTTTCTATTTTTTTCTACTTTCCTGTTTTTTTCTACAATCCATTGCAGGAAAATCCCCCTCAAACTCGAAGCGCGCTGCTGGCTTAGGATTGTGCTATACAGTGTATATTACTACTTGATAACGTGTTGACTTATCTCTTCTAAAGACGACCAAATTTCCTGCAATTCCTTCGTTTTTATAATACCTAAAATTAAATATGTTTTTCTTTATTTTCTATATTTCTATTTTTTTCTGTCATGATCCATTGCAGAAAAATACCCCTCAAATTCGAAGTGCGCTGCTGGCTTAGGACTGTGCAATATTACTTGATACGTGTTGAATTAAATCTTCTTAAAGACGACCAAATTACGTGCAATTCCTTCGTTTTTGTAATACCTAAAATTCGGATTAAATATGTCCCCATTTTTGTTTGCCCAACAGAAAGGCTTACACAGCCCAAGGCTGCTTCTTGTATGATTGCCGTAAGGACGTGACAAACTATCCATGACCATTTTATTGATGGAGCATGGTTTTGAAGGCTTCTCCGGAGTCGGCATCGATGAAAACTCAGTGGAGAGAATAACAAGTGGATTGTTTTTCCAAATGTTGAACAGAACACTTGTCATCTGACCATATTTTATTCGATTGAGGAATGACTCTTCCACCTGTGGATGACCTTTCACGACAGCTATACATTTTCGGATAATGCTGGTGGAAGTCAAGAAACGGAGGCAAACTCTAGTCACACCTCTTCTCAGGGCATGGCTTTCCAATTCTTGTATCAATAGATAGTGAGGGTAGGGCAATATCTCACTGTGAAGGCAATGGGAAAGAATGCACCTCAATATATACGAAGTTAGGTACTTTGCTGTCAAAATTACCTCACTACCCCGTTCTCTTTCCCGCATGGCATACACAAAAACTGTCCGTCGGTCTTGCTTATCCCCACAAAAGATATAGCACATGGTGCTGGCTCGATTCATTTGATACGAGCTTTTTCGGAGACATTTTCTAATATTCCAAGGTAAATGCATTGTTCCAAACAATTTGCCTTTAATTATGTCATAAAGTATTGAATACTTAAGCTCTTTAAAGACCATGCACTGTTTGTACCACCCGGTGAAAATGGTCCGAAGCCCGGGTCTGTAATAGGATGAATTATACATTACCTTATAGCTTTTGGCCCAAGCATGATAAACAAGTGCTCTCGTATAGATATTTTTGACTGATACAACCACTGGATACTCAAAATCGCTGTAATAGGAAAACGCCACCTCATCCTTTTGTAATCTAATCGGAGGCAAAAAGGGCATTCGCCTAATTGCCTCATACCTCATCGGCTAAAATGGCTCGTTGAATAAAAAGAGTTCAGCGAAAAAGTTGACAGTGCAACCATTATTTTTGCATTCGACCATTATTCATGTATTAGACCAATCTCCAGAGCCAATAGAATAGTATTAACGACCGGAAGAAGACAAGCTGGGCATGCGCAGTAGGTTGGTATTCGCCCAGGGAAGAATCCAGACAGGTTGTTTTTCAGTGGTCACAGTGTGGCAGTAGTCGCACGAATCGTTTAATCGGTCAGTTGTACATAAGGGGAGTCCAGAAAAAAGTCAGAAACGTCCTCTAATTAATTCCCGTCAACTTACCGTTTTCTGATATACGCGGCATTGTTCATTTATTGTAATGAAACGCCTTTTTATACATGCTACTTCCTTTTCACACCCCCTGCAAATGTATCTTTTGTCCGCAGGACACAAGGCTATCGTCACACATCCTCTCCTCAGGAAGCAGGCAACGGCACAGTGTAAAAGGGATACCGTTAATACATTCCAGTTGGGATGACTGAAAGTGCGTCCGTCACTCACGTGTTGAAGAGAAATTTTCCTCGTTGCTTTGAGCATGATGTATTCGTATCTAATCAATCTCCAACGCAGAGGTCAAACGGTTCCATGCCACGTACTTCTTTTCGCGTAGGAATGACGTCATTTAAGATGGCTGCCTCCTTGTTGCCCGTGGTTATGTTTTCACTCACATGTGATCAAATTCGACGAAGCTGTTGGTCCATCGATTTGGTTGCTTCTAAAATAGAAACTATTTCTACCGGAACGACCAAACCGAAGCACAGCCATACGTGTAATTCGCCGCAAAATAGTGCAACACAAAATAATGAACAAATGTTTAAAAACTCACAACGCAGAAAATCAGCAGTGGATTCCTAACTTCATACGCTGCACCTGAGTCCTGGCCTGGTGGTCGAGTGGTCTAACACGCTTGGCTTTCAACTCTTTTCAACTCAGTGCGTGGGTTCGATCCCGGCCAGGACACATACAAGTTGTGAAAAAAAGTTGTGAACCAATTTAGGGTCTGTCGGATGAGACTGAAAGCCGTGGTCCCTGTGAGTATAAAAGACACCACACAGGTGAACAGTAGCCACACCATACACATGTTGTATATTAAGCTTAAGACCCTTAAAAGGGTTATGAAGCTTCCAAGCGATACATGTACATACACGCAAAACGACTTTTGGAGAACTTGCAATATCACTCTGGATCCAAGGGTCAACTCGTATAATCGTCATTTTAAACGACTTGTATCACCCCGGGAATCACATAGATCAACACTGTGAATGTACACGCAGCCTAAAATCCATATTTAGGCCTACTCCAGACCACTCGTACATGGTCGCCAACCTTCACCTTCACCTTTGTTTTGCTATTCGCCAGGTATTACGCAATCTGGCATGCCGTCTGTTTTGGTTCCGCCAAGCGCACATTTTTGCGTTTGCGGCAAAACTCAATCCGGTAGGGGTGTTTTTAAAAAATCGACTGGGACCCGGCTGAATGACGAGTCGACAGCGCGTTGGGTCAGTCGACTTTAAAAGCACACCTACCGCATTGAGTTTTGCCGCAAAAATAATGTGCGCTTGGCCCAAGACGAGTGGCGTAACCTAGCGGCGATGTGATGTGGAGAAAGGGGTTTACGTTCGGCTCGCTCATAGCGTTTTCTCTTCCTTCACCCAATACACCATCAAGGTAAAAACTATGAGTGTGAGAGAAAAAGCACTGCAGAGAGTTCGAGTGGTATCAGTAAAGTCGCTTGCCGTGTCCCGGGAATTCCTTTCAAATATTGTAATGCAGTTTCTAGTCTAAAGCCAGCGCACATTTGCTGAATGACGAGTCGATAGCATTGGGTCAGTCGACTTTAAAAACACCCCTAACGGATTGAGTTTTGTCGCAAATGTGCGCTTGGCCTAAAGCGCGATTGATTGGCACACGGATCCAACACAAATCCGATACGTGTCCGTATTCACCTCGCAGAAAGTGCCTCCGATTTCTACCTCGGACACCGAAAAACTGATAGACTTGATGTAAAGATGCAATAAAAATATTGTAAACAGCCTATGTGGTCGTCAATAGCCACTATCTTGGGGCGAGGTGACGGTAAAAGTTCATTTGAAGGCCTGTTTTCAACGGTAGGGGGGTCTATATAGGCCTTTTTACACGGTGCGGATGCGTTCCGGATCGAGGACTGGATCCATCGTGAGCCGAACCCGCCCGAGGAGGGTGGAGGTAGGTTTCCGCGAACCCGCACCGTGTAAAACGGCCTATAATGTGTATTATGTTGCATTAAGCCCTTCCTCCAGAGGACTGTCTATTCGTTGTAGGCCCTACATCGCATAGTTGCAATATCTGTTGATCATTCAATTCAATTGCTTATTAACATGACCGGAAGAGAAAGTCCCGCACGCCAGTGAATGCAGGATGCGGAAATTGTCCACGCACGTCCGAATCCGATGTGTCGGATCCACGTGGCAATGAATCGCGCTTTATTCTCAATAGGGAGTTTTCGCAAACCGAAACGCCAACGCGAACGCCAAACCCATTGTTCCATCTACGAAGAGGCCACCGAACAAAAGGATAGACGTTCCCATTGGCGTTTCGGGGGCTTTGCGAAAACTCCCTATTGACTACAGAGTTTTCGCAAAGCCCCCGAAACGCCAACGCGAACTTCCCTCCTTTTGTTCGGTGCTGTCTTCGTGGCATCGAACAATGGGTTTGGCGTTCGCGTTGGCGTTTCGGGGGCTTTGCGAAAACTCCCAGGTGCGTCCAGTGTCATGCACCCACTCCTCCCCTGGTGTGTACTTTTGGAGATGATATCTATTAGTTCGTCATTCTGTCTTTGGCACAAGAGTCGATTATCGGTTCGTTTTCCGTCACCTGCGAGGGATAAGAACCGTTAGTCGTTCTTCTCGGTGCCACATTTTTCGTGGGTTAGTCGTGAATACGTAGGCCCCTACAATCATGTATTAACATCCAAAGCACTTGTTCGTTGTGGTCCTTGCTTAGTATATTTCCTACATGCTGGAAACATGTCAAGTAAGGGGGGGGTTAACTGCTTGCTACTTACAGGTTTTGTTTAACCGGAGCAAAAGAAAAAGCGATTACACCAGTACCAATTAACAGCCATGTTATGTATTTTATTACAAAATCACCGACGAAGTGCATGGCTCTACCATCTCGCTGAAATAGGCAGTGTTCTATTCGAAGTCTTTCCGAACATTACTGCATGGTAAAGAAGCACAGCGTCTCTTAGTCCAATGTGGCAGCAAATGGCAGTAAAACTACCAGTTTCATCGAAAAACGCTACTTATTATTGAATTGAACACCATTTCGAAATAAGATGGATTCGATCTTACTCTTCCCTCTTTGATTGCATTGGCGCATGATGAGGTTGGTTCTCCTCGATGTCCTTTCTATTGAGAATCGAAAACACTTTTCAATCGCAAACAGACTTCGTGTGTATACATTTTAATGCTGACTTTGTCAATTGCAATTCCATTGTACAGCAACTGTGTGTCATCTTTTATTGTTACGGGAGGTAATTTCATCTTCATCAAACCAACAAAAGTATTATTGTTTAGCATCGACAAGAGTTGTTATGGCAGTTCTATCAACATGATCAATATGTCATTGATATAATCAATTATCGGCAACTTCTAAGGAGTGAAAACCGCAATGGTGATGGGTGAACAACAGAAACAATGCTTTCGAGCGTCTGCGCTCGAAATTTGCGTGAATGGACCGACCGCCTTATTAATGCCCGTTTCCACATGAGCGTTTCACGCTGCGTGATGCGTCAAATCTTTTGTTATTTTCCGCCGCTCTGCTTCCAAACAATGGGCGAAGCGTCAAAACGCGGCGTAAAACGCTCATGTGGAAACGGGCCTTTAAGGTNGGGGGGGGTTAACTGCTTGCTACTTACAGGTTTTGTTTAACCGGAGCAAAAGAAAAAGCGATTACACCAGTACCAATTAACAGCCATGTTATGTATTTTATTACAAAATCACCGACGAAGTGCATGGCTCTACCGTCTCGCTGAAATAGGCAGTGTTCTATTCGAAGTCTTTCCGAACATTACTGCATGGTAAAGAAGCGCAGCGTCTCTTAGTCCAATGTGGCAGCAAATGGCAGCAAAACGCTACTTATTATTGAATTGAACACCATTTCGAAATAAGATGGATTCGATCTTACTCTTCCCTCTTTGATTGCATTGGCGCATGATGAGGTTGGTTCTCCTCGATGTCCTTTCTATTGAGAATCGAAAACACTTTTCAATCGCAAACAGACTTCGTGTGTATACATTTTAATGCTGACTTTGTCAATTGCACTTCCATTGTACAGCAACTGTGTGTCATCTTTTATTGTTACGGGAGGTAATTTCATCTTCATCAAACCAACAAAAGTATTATTGTTTAGCATCGACAAGAGTTGTTATGGCAGTTCTATCAACATGATCAATATGTCATTGATATAATCAATTATCGGCAACTTCTAAGGAGTGAAAACCACAATGGTGATGGGTGAACAACAGAAACAATGCTTTCGAGCGTCTGCCGCTCGAAATTTGCGTGAATGGACCGACCGCCTTATTAATGCCCGTTTCCACATGAGCGTTTCACGCTGCGTGATGCGTCAAATCTTTTGTTATTTTCCGCCGCTCTGCTTCCAAACAATGGGCGAAGCGACAAAACGCCTTTAAGGCCCGAACCCACTGACGCGTTTTCACGCAGCGGGAAAACGCACCGGCAGAAAATGCTTTGTTAAAAGGCAGCGGATCGAGAAAATAACAAAGGATTTGTCGGGCAGTGATGAAACCGCGGCGGCAAAACGCGACAGTGGGTTCAGGCCTTAAGGCCCGAACCCACTGACGCGTTTTCACGCAGCGGGAAAACGCAGCGGCAGAAAATGCTTTGTTAAAAGGCAGCGAACCGAGAATATAACAAAGAATTTGTCGGGCGGTGATGAAACCGCAGCGGGAAAACGCGACAGTGGGTTCAGGCCTTTAAAGGCTCGTTTCCACAGACGCGTTTCACGCTGCGTGATGCGTCAAATCTTTTGTTATTTTCCGCCGCTCTGCTTCCAAACAGTGGGCGAAGCGTCAAAACGCTCACGCTACCGCTTCTGTGGAAACGGGCCTTTATACATGTATATGCTGCTGCAAAGAATCACGTTCCAGTCGAGTGCATATAGTCAATGATTGTACATTACTTTAAGAACGCATCACATCGATCGATTAGTGAGTGTCACATTTCAACTGTCAGTGGCTTCGGTCATTTGAGATACTTGCTGTAGGCCCCAGCCTTGGGGAAGCGAGGACTTCATAATTCCATCATATAATTGGCCAACCGCTGGCTTGACATTCACGTGTAAAACCATTGGTGATAAACAGAAGATGCCCGTCGTGCGGTAAACGCCTTCCTTCCGCAGTTTCAAACCGCTTCCCTTTTTAATACGGTACCCGCTCTCAGAAACTGCTCCATTTGACGCGAGCCTCAAAGTACCACCAACAGACGGCGTCAAATACAGCTGTCCGATTCGGGGAATCTGCGGTGCGACTTGCTGGGTAAACGGACCAAATAGTGATTCTCGGCCAGCTTAAATGAAGCAACTGGATTATATAACCTTCAAAATGTCCGAAACGTGAGTGCACATTAACAGGTGGTGATAACATCGATCAAATTTGCAAACGGCGTTACTCTTGCTGACTTTCAACTGAATCGGAAAAATTATGAATTTACAGTGTACATTTGTACAGGTATCATAGCCAATCAGAAAGTGTGTTACGGCGGCGTCGGTTAAACCTGTGATGATGATGGCTTGTGATTGGATCCCAGCGCCGTCTAATGATTATTCTTCTGTTTTGGCGCCAATCATGCCAGCGTTTAGTGGGTCTATACTTATGGCCAACTAAACACTGGGGACGAGAGTTGAGTCGTGCGGCAAAGCTTGGAAAATTTCACGCTACTCATGGTTCACGTCAGTATTTGCGTTCCTAGTGGGATGCACACGCGCTCTTACACGCGAAACCAAGTCGTGTGACACTTGTAGCCATTCTTAGCTATCGCCAGTCAGACATGTCAGACTTGTATTGCGACAGAGGAAATGTGACGTGTTCTCTGCAGTGGTGCTGAATTAGGGCCAACTAGCATGGCCAACAGTTATTGCCTTCTGCTGTTGTGTTTCAGAGGATGCTGGTTTCGAATGCTTTGACGCCCTTGATTTAACTTTGGATAAAATGTAACTGATTACCTTCAGTAGAACCCCGACCTAGTCCAATATGAAAGATGGACCCGGTCGCGCTTCTCTCACAAAGGTTATATCAATTCTGGCGATGACTTCCTAACAACAAGTGTATGTGCACAGATATTCTGTGCAAGTAGGCCTACATTCGGAGCCAGGCTATTAACTCTCGTCGCAATTTCAAACCGCTACCCTCTACGTTACCCGCGCTACAACTGCTTCGGATAACGCGGTTGTCAGAAGATGACTAATAGATGGCGTTAGCTGGCAAAGTAAACACAGGGGACGAGTGTAGAATCAGGCTAAGGTGGCGACACACTGTCTTCATATTATATCGGCCGACAAAAATTGGTAGATTACGATTTCATAATGTTGCCTACATATACCAAGCGGGTGTAAACCTTGTCTTGTGCACGCCGCCAGTAGGCATTCACTCTACCAACTTGACAAAAACTGACCGATTTATAGTGAAGACAGTGCTATCCACCTTTTCGAAATGCCGCATGTTCGCATGTTTTTTTCCACTTTTTCTTCAATTGACAGCCGGCGCCACAGTCGCAGTGCGTGCCGCTCTCCAACCCAGGGACTAACTACGTTAGTATATAGGCTCTGAAGGGGGTCAGATGGAAGACCAGAAAATCGCTACTGCGGTGGCCAAAACACTAAAATTTTAGCACTTTTTCAAGGAANAGTGGTTGGAAACGCACTTCTTTACTATTTGGAGTCGACGTTGCTTTCTAAAGCTGCTTGTGCACTGACAACACTTTTCCAACATTTGAACAACATTCCTGATAAACATGATCAATTGACACTGTATTTTGTAGCAACATTCAAACAACATGTTGGAAAACTCTTTTCCCCTGTATACACTAGACAACATTTGTCCAACAAGGTTTCTTTCTCTTTCTTGTTAGGAAAATGTTGCCAATGTACAAGAGAATATAATTTCTGTCCAAAAGCCCCTGATTGCCATCAATGAATTTCACGGTGTCCTCTACCAATTCAGTTCAATATTTTTCGTTGAAGAGGACTTAGCCCTTCCTAATTGTCCAATGGTCACCTTTAATATGACATTTCACATTTTCCTTAAAATACTTGAATCTTTTGTATCAAAAACTGGCCAATTTGAAATTAGCCTTAATTAGAAATTTCTTATGGGGCATTCTCCTTTAATGAGGCAACATTGAAATATCGCAACAGCTCAAAATATGAAACTGGTCACTAATAAGAAGTGAAATTGGCTCGGCCCATTGGCCGTTTGTTCTGGAGTATTTTGCTGACGTCTTGGCTACGTTTGTACACAGGTGTTCCTCCGGCAGGAAGAAAGATAGACCAGCTGATGGGGCTACGTGGATACCTTCAAGTAAGCAGAGCCAGACTCTGATCTGAAATTCTCCTCTCGTTAGATTTATGAAAAACTTCACTCAGAGAATGAGTGATGCTGAGGGAAATCTGTTGTGGGTTAGCTGTAGAGAGTGGTTTCATTTGAAGAAGGATATGCTGGGGTGGGCCTTTCGTTGAAAGGATGACTTGGTGTGGGCCTTCTATCGTTAAGATCTAGAGAGTGGTGAGGATGTTCTAATTGACACAGACATTGCCAAACTGTAAGCTCATTTCGGACTGCTTGTCGCAAAGGATGTGGGATTGGCAGTGGCAGTCACTGTGGCAAAATACTCCAGAACAAACGGTCAATGGGCCGAGCCAATTTCACTTCTTAGTAGTGACCAGTTTCATATTGAGCTGCTGCGATATTTCAACGTTGTCCGGTTAGGTCACCATTTGTAGTTGGAAATAAAGGGACTGAAACTCAATGTAAATTGACTTGTGATGAGTGCCTATCCTAGTTTATCTTAATCTACCTTATTCACTTATTCACTTTTTGTGGAGAATAAGCTTTAAGGGGCACGGTCAGCATTTTGGATACCACAACCTTATTGTTTAATGTTACAGATGTCATGTGGGTCTTTATTGGAATTGCTGGGATGCTGGTTGTCGCATTGAAGACCGGATATATGTAATACTAGCGTTAATAACCTAATCAGCCGAGGCCACTCTTTTTGACAGATATCAGTCCATTATTGTTTCCCCCGCCCTTGGGCCGTTATTTTTATTATACCGCCAACAGGGAAAAATCAGAAAATATAAAATTTTGTTAATGGAGCTTTTTAGCTTTCTCTAATGAATCTAAATTATTACATGTAGATAAAAATATAATAAATAAATTTTTGTTTCTATTTTTATTCAGCCCACCGCCATTTTGATTTTTGAACTCAGGTGATTTCTGTCAAGTGTTATGAAAACATCATCTTGCCACATCAAATTTAATTTTCTGTGGACAAAAAAATCATGATTTTCTTCCTTCCTCCTCCTTTGACATGAAACCTTTCGAGGAATTGTGGAATAGAATTTTTTAGCCTCCTCTCAAGAATTCCTCGAAAAAAGCTCTCTAAACAACGTAACAAGACGAAAAAATGATGGCCTTCAATGGATGCTGGCTGAGTTGTTCCTGTAATTGGTAGAAGAGTATAAAGAACATAGATATTGGTCCCTCCTTATTTCCCCTTTATTAATGGATGCTGACTGAGTTGTTCCTGTAACTGGTAGAAGAGTATAAATTAGACTTGATCCACCATTTCCGTTCAGGTAGTCATCAAGCCAACCAAGTCATCAGTTGTAATTACAAAACTCTGCTGGCCAAACAGATTCTCAGAAATGTTTTCTCGCGCAAACTTAACTCATTATTTCAACTGGATTTTTGCAAAGCATCTTTAGAATTAGGAAAGTACGATTCGTATTCTCTGGAGTTTTGACACTATCCAAATAATTATTTGGCTGAATGAAAACCATGCATATGTAGTACTAATCTACACTTTTCCTCCATGTATTTCATGGCCTGGCTTTGACATAAAAAGGGTCGGGAAAAAAAGTGGTATTGCTTTCAGCGTTTACCTTCACTTTCAATTTGAACACTGAAAAAGTCTGCTTCATCAAAATGACGAACTTAGGTTCGTTTTCCATTTAGTCACCAAACTGAGTATCTACATATGTAATTCGTCGAAATGACAAATCCACGGTGCCTTGGCGAAGCGGAGTTTTCAGTGTAGAGTGTTTTGACTGCATGATATACATGCACTGTACATGTACATGTACATGTACTTCATGCTTTACCGTGAAACTCTTCTCTGAAGCTGCATGTACATGTACATGTAGGTCTACACTGTTATCATTTTCCAACATCTGTAAAACTTTCGTGAGTAACACGATTTTTTTACCCTTTATACACTGGCCAACAAATGATAAGTACATTGAACCATGGAGGTAGTATTGAGAAGGAGCGAACACGGACCCCACATCAAACAGTACAATCATCGTTCCGCTGTTTGCTAAAGTGATTAGGGGGACAATAGGCTAATAACGCCGCACGATGGTCGGAAAAAGCCGATCTAATCTTCGGTAATTTCCGTGTGCAGTCAGCACTTCCCTTGTACAATGGTCAGAGTCCAAACAATAGAAGGGAACAATGGCAGTGGACGTTGCCTACGCACGAAAACTGAAAAATTCATCGTTTTCATCGCGTCAAAAACAGCACCTCGCAGCATCTCGCACTGAAACGACCACCCGTATATGTTACCTGAACTAATCATCTTTTAAACTATCATAACGCAATCCTCTTCAAACTTTTCAGATGCGAAGAATCTCATTATCATTATCATTATCATGTTTACCTTAAAACGTAGATATCTTTATTGGAAATTGGTCTTTTTCGATGATTTTTTCACTAAAATACAGCGGAGAGTTTACCAAATTGAGTTGTCTTCGAAATAGCCGGTTATCTAATTCCCAACGTGGAGAAAAACGCAAGAATATGATTGGGTCGACGCGATATCAATTATAGATGGCGCTGCACTTTGAGAGTTGTGCGGAATTCATGATTGCCTTCAAGGAGCTCAGCGTGCGTACCGGACAATAGGCGGGAACAAAGGCAAACAATGGGGGCGTGGAATTGTGGTCACAGTGATTAGGGCCGTGCTCGCTCCTTCTCAATACTACCTCCATGATTGAACAACACTCATTATTGGAAAGCACATTCCCCTGTACAAACTAGAGAACATTTGTCCAACAAGGTGTGTTAAAAAATGTATCAATGTGTAGCCTACTAGATCCCCATCTATAGGCCTTTGAACTTATGTACAGCTTTCGATGAGCTGTGATGACAATATGATCTCATTTTGCAAATCTCTTCTATGAAAATTATCACTCTTGACCCACCAGGTTTTGCAATCATAGTGTTGAATTCATGGAAGTTTCTGCTCGTTGGACATCTGGTGCAGATGTTGGGGAAGCCAACCCTCGAAGACTCAAGTTTTCATGGAATTTTGCTTTTCACCAGAAATCGAAACTATATGTATACTCGTGTTTGACCTGACTTTATGTATAAAGTTAGTTAGATTCAGAAGTGTTAATTAACTCATCGCTGTTTATAAAATTCCAGGGCTTCCAAAGGGTCTAAAGAAACCCTAAAGAAGGCCCTTTCTGAGGTCGAGTATTTTTTAATCGCAACTTTGCTATAGTTTTTCAATTAGAACATGCAATTGAGAATCACCTTCATTTCACCCTAACATGCTTTTAGAATTGTACAATATAATGTGTTTTATGTGTGTCATATGTGTGGTCTCCTTAAGTGAAAATTAAATGTCAAAACATGAACTGTCTGACTGGTCACTTGGGGTTGACTTTTCAAAACCACTCGTCAGGAGGAATGTTTCATTACACTTTACACATTACACATGCTTTTACAGTTTGTGTGGCCAATCCCTCAAGGGTCTCGCGCAAACTAGGTCTCAATTTTTAGCTCACCTGTGGTGAGCTCTTACGATGGTGCAGCGTCCGTCGTCCGTCGTCGTCGTCCGTCGTCCGTTAGCAGGGCACGTTTCGTAACCGCTGGGGCTATTGATCTGAAACTTTGTACAATATACCACTAGGTCATATGACGTATGACACCAAGTTTCGGTCCGATTCGATTCTTAGCTTGGCCACCAGGTGGCTAAAACCAAAAACACAAAAAGTGCAATAACACCTGCACTAATGACTGGATCGTCTCCAAATTTTTATCATAGGTGTATCTAATGAGGATACATAACATATGTGACGGGTTTTTGATTTGACCTACTTATCAAGGTCACGGAGGTCAAAGTTCGGAACTTTGCCTTTTGGTGGCACATTTCGTAACCGCTGGGGCTATTGACCTGAAACTTGGTACATATTATACCTCTAGGTCATATGAGCTATGACACCAAGCTTCGCTCCGATTCGATTCTTGACTTGGTCACCAGGTGGCTAAAACCAAAAACACAAAATGTGCAATAACTCCTGAACTAATGACTGGATCATCTCCAAATTTTTATCATAGGTGTATCTAATGAGGATACATGACACATGTAATGGGTTTGTGATTTGACCTACTTTTCAAGGTCACATAGGTCACAGTTCAAAATGTTGTCATTTGGTGGCATGTTTCGTAACTGCTAGGACTATTGAATTGAAACTTGGTATATATACAGCCCTATGTCAGTTAACCTATGACACCAAGTTTCAGTCCGATTTGATTCTTAGCTTGGCCACCAGGTGGCAAAAATGAAAACTCAAATTCCAATAATTCCTAAACTAACGTCTGGATCGTCTCCAAATTTTTATCTAATCAGGCTACATGACATGTAACGGGTTTTTGATTTGACCTACTTTTCAAGGCCACAGAGGTCAAAGTTCAAAATTTAGTCATTTGGTGGCACGTTTCTTGGCTATTGGACTTAATATCGTCTGACTTGGTGTGATCAGGTGTCTGGGTACCCTCTGTGCCTGGAACTCAAGGCTTGCGCGGGAACATTTCGATTTAGCATTATTGTTCTTCTGGTACATTCACCCAGGTGAGCACATGGTAGATGGACCGTTTTTATAGAAACTGTCTCCTAGAAGGTTTAAATCATTTATATCAACTTCGGATGAAATTTCAGGGTATGAGGCCTACTTCCTGCAGCCAATTAATTGTATACAGTATTCCACAGAATTAATGTTCAAGGTACCAATAAAATATTACGGAGGTTAAGAAATCAAACGATAAACGTAAACGTTAACGACAACGTTATTTTTGTACCGAAAATGCAATATAAAATCTGGTGAATGTGTAGTATGAAAAATAACAGTGTCGTAAAGTTTACGTTTATCGTTTGATTTTTAAACCTCCCTATTTTGAGCTGCAATATTCTTCCTGCTAATATTGTTTCCTTGAAGTTGAATATGAATTGTCAGAATACAAGTGCCTTCTCCAAGGTTTGTGCAGTACGGGTAGTTTGCCCCAGATTTGACCTCAAACCTCATGTTACGATTTCATTACGTGTACTTATGATTATGTGACCATAAAACCCCTATCATCAGAAAATGAATTGTGTCGCGTTGGTCATTCAAACAAAGTGTAGTTTGCTACTAAAGTGAGGGATTTATTTCCGTAAAAGGTATGTCATCTAATCCTATGGAACGGGGTATCTAGGATAACAGTTGCCTGTTAAGGGTCAGGGGTTAGGGGGTAGGGTAAGGATTAGAAGTCGGCTTTAAGGGTCAGTGGTAGGAGGCCAGGTAACAATGGTTGTGGGATAGGGCAAGGGGTTAGGAATCAGAGTGGACACCATTCACCCCTTCAGCCTTATTTTCATTTACTTCTTTGATAGAGTGCACACTCAATTTGGATTGTCTGTTTCCTTGGCCCCCGTACTTGTCTAAAGGCCTCGTTGGCCTCGAAGTGACAAGTGAAGTAGTCAGTACTTCCTCTTATAAATTATATATAATTTCATTGTTGGCAGGTTCGTCATCACGGGCAGCCAAATCAAAACCATGACCTCTTATAATGTCAGTAATAATCACTGTCCCCTTCCTATATTTCTGTGCTTTTGTACCCATATTTTACACACAATTTATTACCGGCCATCCCCTATGTAGGCCTATACACTTGATAGACTGTATTGTGTATTATTCCTGATATAAAATATGTATTATTATTAATGGTGTCAACCACTTCTGGCTGTGCCAGTGCAGACCTTCATATTCACCTGAATGGTGATATATGCAGGGAAGCACATGGTATATTGTCCGCGAGTGGACCCTATTGTGAGAGCAACTCTACGTTAATGACCCCCAAAATGATATAATTCATGAATTTAGGTCACAGATCAGGCTATGTGAATTTGTAGAGGATATTTTTCATGTCAGATGGCTTTGTCATGCTGTTACACTTGGCTTGTTAGGCAAAGGAGAACAAATTTCACACCTCCACACTGGTTCCAATGTCAACCATAATTGCTTAAATTATTTTTTAAGAGCCCTGATAGCCTAGTGGTTATCATTTTTGCTCAGAAAGTGGGAGGATCCGGATTCGAATCCTGGGATTGATCATCCTTGACACACAAGTTGTGTGGTTCCTTGTACTTGTGCCTTTCCAAGCACAATACATTTGCTTTAATCTTACATGTACGTACATGTATTATAATCAATAGAATAGACTATATCACTCCAAAAGAGCGCAGCACCTGACGGGTACTACAGCGTCACGACGTCCCGTAGTCATTCCATGACATCTTGACGTGAGACGACGTCATGATCGCTGAAACAAGTGGAGGTTTTTCGAGTGACGTCACCGCGTTCAGAATGGGGGACGGGACGTCGTGACGCTGTAGGCCTAGCTAGCGACCCGTCAGGTGCTGCGCTCTATTGGAGTGATAGAGTCTATTGTAATCCAGAAAAAGAAACCTGTCATAGGCCTATGTACTCCATTTTTTCAGTTTTTTTTCTAGGTGATCAATGACATTTTCAGATTCCCTTTCAGACATGCAACAAACGCCGGAGCGGGGGAGGAAATGTTGAAAAGAAAATTGTGCTGGATATGAATGGGAAATTTTTTGAACATCTACATGTAAGTATTCAAAAGATGAACTGTATGAGCTTTAAGTGATTCTTCAGCGAGAAATGAGCAGGTCGCACGACATGGAAACATCACTTCGTGAAAAAAACAGGTTTGTTAAAGTTCTTTCAGAATTACCAAAGCATTATCATTACTTTTCAAAGACTTGAAATGGCCAGGTGTAGACAGGTGACCGAGGAATTAATTTGGTGTTCCTGATTGTGTGGATGGGTTGGGACATACTTCCTCATTATGGTTTCCGATCATCAAGATCGGAAACCATATAGTAGTTGGTCGTGGTGTCTGTCTGTCTGTCCGTCTGTCTGTCTGTCTGTGTATCTGTCTGTCTGTCTGTCTGTCTGTCCGTCTGTGTGTCTCTCCGCCCTGTAACTCGGCCACTGCAACAGCTACAGCCCTGAAAGTAACTCACCCCAGGTAACTTGATCCTGGCTACACGATGAGCTCATTGTTACATGTCTCAGACATCTGGGTCATGGTGATATTGATATATCAAATGTTGATATTTTGCCCATCCCTTTCTGTTAAAGCGCTGGTAACTTGGCTCCTACACCAGTAACAGTTCTATTAAGTTCCATCCACATGTTCATGGACCGGGGCAACTTACTGGGATCATCAACTTTCATCTCCAGGGTCTGTATCACATTGATATTGATATATCAAATTTGATATTTTGAGATATCTTAGGATCTCGTCCAGATAGCGACTACAACTATGCCGTACCCCATCATAGTCACTCACGTATGTTATTGCTACTAATATTGTCCACCTGGAGTTTGCAGGTCACATGATATTTAGTGATATCATGGTGATATTCGATATGTAAATTTGATAATCTGAAATAACTCGACAGCTGGTGTAGGAAGGAGCCTAAAACCTTTACTCTCAGGGGTTATCACTTATGCTCTTTCAGATTATGCAATGACCTTGAGTGTTTGAGGTCAAGGTCAAGGTCAAATTCAAATTGAACGAGTAGGCCTTTCTGGCTGTCTCAAGAACTGACAGAAGACCAGTGAGCATCATGGATCCAAGTCATATACCTCAATTATCCAGGACCCTTCTTTCATTTATGCAATGACATTGGAGGTCAGAGGTCAAGGTCACCGTTAAAATATAGCTGTAATATTGGAATAGTCGATGACGTCGACAGAGAACTTGCTAGTGACCTGAAACCGAGTACTTTTCTGGATAATCTTTCAATTTTTGCAGTGACCATGAAGGTGGAATGTCAAGGTCAAGCTTAAACAGTCCTGATACAGAAACATGTTCAGGACGATAACTACAGTCTAAAAGCCTACCTGGCACTATGGACCAACGTACTTAGGTCACTCAGGATGCTACTCCTGATTATGCAATGACCTTGAAGAAGCAGCTCAGTTACCAGCACTGGTTCATATCTTCAACAATTAGCGAGCAGCTATANTTCAAAGTGCCACAGAATTGCCTTGTAATTTGTCCCTCAGATGCTGGGAAATCGCACCAACGGCCTTCTAGATTTCAAAATTTTCTGGTTTCCCCCTACATGCCTTGACATTGTCCGATATTATACTCTAGGTGAAGAATAAAGAATAAAGACTAAGAATAAAGACTGGCAAATGCTTTACTTCAGATTTGTACAGCATAGACTGGTACATTTGTATTGCAAAATCCAAGCAAAAGTACATGTATTTACTCGTCTTTATTCAAATGACTTATCGTTTCATTATTTTTATGTTCTTCTACGCGAAACCTTCATGTATGCCCTTCCCCTTCTCCGTCTCTCCACTTTGACCCTTTACAAGACACCTCCATACATGTCGTTCTCACACCGTTCTCTGTACTGCGATCCCTAAAATCAATTTGGTCCATGTTTTCATCAGCGAACACTCCCCTCTGAGCCGCCAGAAAACCACGGCAGTCAATACTCGTTCTCTGCATATACGCAGTAAGCCGCCGTGAAAATAAGTAATTGTGCTTCTTGCTTCTCCGCCGCGAGACTGGAGTGCGCCTAACGAGGTAGAGTCAGCCATCGCCCATCCCTGTTTCTCAGAGGAGACGAGTTCAGCTTCGGCTTTTATACCCGTATTTATTAGCGAGCTAAAATGCATGACTTCATTACATCGACGGTTTATGTACATGTATATTAATTTCATTCACTAGGACGCAGTTTAATTTATAGTTGCTTTGGTTTAATTGGTACATTTGTTAGTTCTCTATTCTGCCGGCAGGTGGTGTATCGTCTGTACGAAAAGTGGGATGGGTCTCTGTTTATCATTGAACGAGAGTGCATATGAAATTTTGTCAATATTTTCTTGTTTCGTGAATGGGAATTCCCGCACGGGCTGGAAGCATAACTCATGGTTGATATTGTTCAACTCAATGAATGGAAATGCCTTTGTTTTCGTAGAATCGGGTATCGCAGCCATTGGATCGGATGATGTGTTGATGTCGACACGAGCAAGCGGGTGGGGGGGGGGGGCTGTGACAGCTCTTTAGGGGGTAGTCAACTGAGTTTGGAAACGTTGGGCATTTGTGTTAGTAATACTTCGCAATGTGCCGGCATTTAAATATGCTGTAGCCTACATTTGCACCTACATTGTATGGCTGATATTGAAGTGGTCTTACGGGACGTTCCCATAAGATGGACTTCTTTGATACCGCTGTCATCTATTTTCATATTCATTATTTGTATCTCCTTTATGTGACCCCTCGCATAACATAAAACTGTTTGGGTTCGGAGATCGTTTGGGCTACTCGTAGGGTACTGATGGACGCCTCGTTTAACATACATGTAGGCCATTGAACCATCTATTTTGAAGATGGCGATTTGGCCTAGTGGTTAAGGCGTGCTGCCCCTTAGTGCTGGCGATAATGCGAGGGTCCGTGCTTTCGAATCTGGTAGAAGGACGCGATGACTTTCACCTTGGGAACCCTTTTCTATTTCACCGTCATCTGTTTACACGTACTTTCTTTTTCCTTTCTCTTTCAAGTATTGTCGTAAGCTTTGTTGTATCTATTCTGTACAGGGCCAACAATGCATATGCTTCGGCCCTGTGCCCATATTTTGCGTTGTATTCTGTGAACAATTACAGTTAAATGGACTTCTACCCCAGAGAGACGTTCAGGCATACCTCCCTCCCCCGGTACGTCACCCGCAAGGCGTAACCCTCCGTGACCCCAATCCTTCACCTCGAGAGCACGAGTTCCATCGAGTCTTCCATCTAGTTCTAAGTAATAAACCTTCTTCTGCAACTGTTNCGGACACATTCTGTTTTTTTTCTATCGTCACAATGGCAGACGACCGGGTCCGTCTTGCAAGTATCTGAGCGAGAAATACTTGGATATGTTATTTGTGCTTGATCTCATTTTTTATATAGGCCTGCCTTTTTTGTTCATCTTTTTCTTTAATTCCAACATCATCTACAAGGTCGTTCGAAGTCGATTCAAAGGGGGGAAGCACGAAAATGTGGGAAGAATGAAGAAACTCAATAGCATCACGTACATGCTGACAACAGTCAGTGTAGTATTTGTTTTGTTAACGCTGCCGGTGTGTGCATTTTACCTTTTACAGGAAAACATTGAATCTTTCGAACAAAAGGAGTTGGTCTACATAGTTACATATTTGCTGAGCTTTGTGAATAATGCAGTTAACTTCCTTCTTTACTGTGTAAGTGGAACACAGTTTCGGCGCGAATTTTTTAGAATGCTTAAAGCCAGTTGCTCCATCTCTGTGGGAAAGTATCGCACATCGTCTTCGCTGCCTAGATAGGCCCTATCCTTGTTCAAGATGCTGTCCGAACTAAACAGATCCGCACTTAATAGAACCGGACTTATTAAACCCCGGCAATTCTGTAATGGAAGCAGAATAAGAGCGGACAAATACCGGCTTTTTTTGTAGTGGAAGCGCAACTAATGGGACCGACCATATGGAGACGACAGCTAGTCTATCTGCCTGTATTTGATCTGGCATTGATAGGTGTTTAAAACATGCTCGACTAGTAGTATACACCGTCATGTACAATGTTTGTCCTCCTCTGGGGGCTGAATCAGAGGTTACTGCTACGATGGATTTCACACTGAGTTTTTATAAAACTTTGGAGGAATTATACTGATTTCCTCCAAGATAAAACTCAACACCCATTCTCGTCCCAGAGGTGCATTACGCACGGTGGCACATCTAGACGCCAACCGATGTACATCTCGCGTACAAATTTTCTCGAATGCATGGCGGGGTGCACATGGTACACGGGCGATTACGATGTAAAAATATCCATCATAAACTGCTTATTTTGGCAGTTTTGCCCCGTGTTCTCTTCTTTACTGTGCTTTACAACCGAGAGCTGGCTTTTAATCCTGTTATAAGCATTAAAGTATCTCAGAAAAGTGTTTTTGCAAGAATGTTGCAGAGCATGCCGGAGCGGTTGGTGCTAGAGGTACGTGAACGGTAGTAGTGGAGCGACCGACTGGACTTTAACCCAACGGATACCCCGAGCAGGCTAGCTTGCTCACTACCATTCAAAAATATTTTCGCTTCGAGTAAATTCACTATAATCCAGTTAATATTGGAAGCAATCCGTATACTCATGTAAACACATCCGGTATCTGACTTTCATTAACTTTTCGCCGTGTTCGACTATGATGGTTTTTGAGAAATAAAACTGTTATCATTATCGAAAACTCTTTTTTCTATGCATCTATGCATCTATCTCGGCATTTTACAAGAAATGGGCACCACAGGCGCCAATGAACATCGATTCACTGATCGCCGAACACCGATTCACTGTTCGCCGCCATTCTTGATGATTTAATAATGGGCCCCTTATCGACCAGTCTACCAACACCTGTGCTGTTGGTGTGGGTGGTTAGATGTCAAACGGTGTCGGCAGCATCAGACACTCACACCTACTTCGCAAGTCAGGACCAAGACTCTCATGATCATGAGGTAGGCCGTATTATTGGATTCTAGAATATAATTCACTTCGACTCTGAATAAACCAAGTTGATCACCGACCAAGCAATGTGTTTGAGCCATTATTACCATGAAAGGGAGAATGACTTCGAAGTTGTTCTTGATTTCAACGTTGTTTTTCTGTCAAACTGACTCTCTATGAATTTATGCATATATGCATAAATGCATTATGCGTGTAGGTTGTGTGGGAAAGAAGTCTAAGGGGATGGACCGAATTAAACACGGACCTTATACCCCCATCACACTGAAGTCGTTCTCAAAACGTCCTGCCCCGTCCTAAAAAATCGTAAAACGGGCTAGAACGTGTACCCTTGGCCAAATAATGCTTCGATGTACTGGAGCACCCTTCCCATCCACGAAGTTCGTAAAAAGACTGTAAAACGTTGCCACCACGTCCACTCCGTTCGCACACAGTTTGAGCCCGTTCGGCAAAATTTTCAAGAACGTACTGAGAACTAGCTCAGTGTGATGGGGGTATTAGATCCAATTTGTGGAGACATTACACATGCATCATCGTCTCTTTGTTTTTTCTTACGCGAATTTCGAAGTGTCATAAATACGGGGTAGATATACATGTACATGTAAGACTTAGGCAAATCGGCCCCCACATTTTTGTCTTTTACAGGATGAAGTCACTTTTACCATTTTGCTTAGTTGTCATTTTAGCAACTGTTGGAGTTCGACGTAAGTTGTGGTAAAAAAATGACGTCAAGAAATTCACATTGGGGGCGTAGGGTTGAGCGGCTACAGGAAATTGGACGCACCAGGCAGGCGCATCCCTTGTGTACACATTGGCTGAACGAGTTTCCTATTAGAGAGCCACCACCCCAAACCGTGACTTAAAATCGGCCCGAGTATCCAAATTAATCTCGGTCTAATCGTTGGCATCAATTCATGTATGTTGATGTCAGCACTTACTCCACTCACAGTTTTTGCTTCCAATCTTCCGTTTAAGCGGAGGTTTGTAATGGCCTGGAGGGTTTGTGCAAATTAAGATTCGACCAGGTAACATTCCCCGGATCGCACAATTCGGGTAAGTCTTTCAAAGTACGTCGTCATTTTTTTTTCATTTTTCCCTGTTGAAATCTGAATTTTTTCGAGATATCTGCTGTTGATGTGAATTACGTAACAGAGTCACAGGGACGCTTTTTATGTTTTGAAATTTTTATTCCTGGGTTTTTGACGCTGTCAGGATTGGTTGCTGTCACGAATAGTTGTAATCCAAAAATGCGTTTGAACAATGTTTTCCCCTTTCCTCTCAGTTCATGGACCCATTTTTAGAGACCGGCAGAAATATTCGGCCCCTTTTGCATTGCCAATCGCTTGCAGGCAACGGCAGGCAGGTTTTTCGATGTTTAGTTTACGGGAAAAACTGACTTCCCGGAAAGTACATGTAATGGGCAACTCAACTGCGAACAGTTGTTTGTGTCATTGGCCAAGCCGACAGGACACTAACAATGGTGAATTTACGGTGGCCCATAGTGAGCCAACTTCTGCGAAAAAACTGTCAAGTGGAGCAGCGCCTTTAGGTTTCATTCAATGTCAAAAGTTCCATATTCAGCATAATCAATGTTTTTTTGCTTTACTTCGATTTTATCAGACGCAAATACTAATATGCATTATCGGACCTTTATCCACACCTGGGTGATTGCAATACCGTGTTTTTACAAGAACCAAGATCTGAGTATCACTGGACAACTTGACTTCGGACTTCGAATGTTAGACCTTGACTCGTGTGAACTTGAAGGAGACGTATGGGGATGTCATAATACAGCGTATGGCCACAGAATGTCATCGGTAGGTAATTTGGTGACTGTTCATTACACAATCTTGATGCAGGGTGAAAAGGTTTTAAAAGCACCTGCTAACAGTAGTGCTTTTCCACATGAAACCACAACATTGTGAAACGGAGTTTCCAAGTTATGAACAATGTTGAGTGTGAATATTGTATATTGTATATCGGTACTGTATATGTACTGCGGAAGGCAAGTAAATGCAATATACGTACTTGCCTTCATGTGGGTGATCCACCGACTTTACGACGAGTTTACGATCAGTTTGCCACTAGTTCACGACGGCAGTCGTCAACGAATCGCAAACTGATCGTAAAGAAATGACGTGACGTTGAAGCTGATCCACCGAACCAAATCAAACATGTTTGATCTCGTCGTAAACTTGTCGCAAACCAGTCGTCACCAGAATTCAGTCGTGAACGAGTCGCAAACCCGTCGTGATCGAATCGTGAACGCTGATCCACCGGCTATGATTTTTCGTCGTAAACTAGTCGCAAACACGTCGTGAACTAATCGCAAACTGATCGTAAACTCGTCGTAAAGTCGGTGGATCACCCGCATTATTCACATCAACATGTATACCATCCACGAAGTCACCTGCTTGACAAGCGCTGGTCACGTTTCCGTGGACAGTTGGGCCTACTCATTGACATAGGTCAGAGAACTTATTTACAAAGCCGCCATAACTTTTAAGGGTACGTAAATCCTTTGTCAGGCTGACAGTGAACAATAGGTTGCCCGCAAATGGACAATAGTTTACTCACTCCAAAGTTATGAGAGCTTCGTAAATAAGGGGTCCCTGGCCTAGGCGTCAGGAAAGAATAATGGAGAACCCAAATGGCACATGTATATGTCATGGGAAAACTGAAGATGTTTCATGTATTCAGGGAATGGTTTAGCCTCATATCGAATAACCGTGATGTCTTCTATAGATAACGCCATCTGCGTGTGATTTATACGTTCACTCGGGAGGATCATGGGTGGGTTACATGATTCAGGAAAAAATAGAGAAACATGCAGATTTCTGCTGTAAGCAAGCATGTCAATTGCCTGCCATTTCTTTATAATAGACAAAGGAAACGCTGCTCTCGCACATGAAAGCTAGATGCGACCCTCCACGTGCATTTGTTGTTGTTTTTTTTCGATACCACGATGGGATGATGTGAAAACGGCTTCAATATTAACATCACCATCACCATCAACAGCAACAGCAACAGCAACAACATCAACATCAACAGCAACTGCAGCAACATCAACATCAACAGCAACAGCAATAGTAATTTTTTATGCTAGGCTTGACATTGGCCTGTCATATTTATTCTAAATTTCAGATATTGCAGGAAATCGACAACTGGCTGAATCGGCCAGAGAACAGAAACGAAGTGATTGCCTTACGATTCCACGACACCAATGTGAAGGGCTTCAAACGGTTTGAGCAGCTATTCCAACAATACTTAACGGGGAAAAACGGAAAGGTTGGAATAAACGCAGAGAAGGGTTGGCCGACACTGGGGGAAGCCGTGAGGTCAAACAAGCGCGTGTTTGTCTTCACGAACGACGCGATATGCGATCCTGGATGCAGGGCATCTCGTCCACATATTCGTTGGGTCAGTATAGGCTATATCACACCCGTAGGCCTATACTGCAGTCCGTGGTAATTCACCTTAGCTGGCCAAACTCAAAAATACTCATGAGTCTCCGGCATCTAAAGGCAAGTCGGCCTAATAGGGAACGCTCAAAACTAAAACGAAATTTCGCTCATGGCATTCTTGTATGACACTCTATGATTGGCCTGTACCAGTCACGTGATTCGTGCATAAGTTCCCTTTTCGTCTTGTAGTGTGAATAGCAGGCGGCCCGCTGCCAAGTGGTGTGTGAATATTACAATCAATTGATAATAGGCCTACGTCGTATGAATCTTGCCCTCTGTAGCCCTCATGGCCATCATACCGTGCGATCGGGCTTCATTTTTGTCCCACAATGTTTAGGTAATTGCATGTGAATTGTGTTATTGTTCTTGTCGCAAAAGGCTGAAGTTTAAGGGAGATATCAACAAAATGTGGTTTGTCGCATTGTATACTGTATCCGATGTGTTTAGTGGCCGCGGCAAGTGTAAAGTTTTCCAGTGTTTCCGTGTGTCAGTGTTCCCCCTATTGTTCTGGAAACACTGGCAGATAGATCGACATGTTTCTCTGTGTGTCCTCCATTGTCGAGTCGCGGCTTATTCCGTCAGACAATAGCAGGGGAACACTCGCAAATGGGGAACGCTCAAAAACGTTACACCGGGAAGATCGTCGTGCCTAGATTTTGTACATGCACACGTTCCGGCAAGTTATAAAAAATGCATTCCAACAAAACGGCTCGTGGTGTGGTGAATGATACGCAATCCTATAAAGTCGGTGACAGACTGGCGCGTATGCAGTGCGTCGGCAAGCGTTCAACCAATCAGTGAGATGGTAACACGGACCGAAACAGCTATCGAAAGATCTGATTGGTGAAACGTCTGCAAGACGCGCTGCGTACGCGCCAGTCTGTCGCCGGCGTAAGCCTGCTTTCCATTGGCGCGTTTCCGAGCACCAAAACGCAGGAAACCGCGTTTCAGCACGCGAAAACGCACCAATGGAAAGCAGGGGTGTACACCAGAAGCGATTCGCCAAGCGATTTGGAATCGCACGCGAATCGCTTTTGT
>NMRB01001983.1:0-10714 GCA_002633025.1 Notospermus geniculatus | reverse complement strand
CTCAATCCATTGTTTTACTTCTCCTTTTCGCACCCATCCTCACACCCAGGGTCTTCACAACCGGCTCCCCCTCTCGCGCCTGGCGACATCCATGTCATTTTATTGGGGAACCAGCGGAGCACTGGACTCCGCTGAATTCAGCCAATCACCGGCGGGCCCCGCGAAGCTTCTATCCCGTCTTGGTCAATTCCCAAAATGGCGGCTGTAAAAATTTCTCGATTCGATGACAAACTCGCTGAATTTCTGATTGTTCCTGAATAAACTTCGTATAAAAATGATCCTCACGGATTATCTAGAGATAACTGGTACGTACCAATGGGTTCAAAACACGAAGGTATCCAGTTCATGTGTTTGGGGCAGCTATCATTCGTGCATAAATTATTGAATGAGACGCAATGCTACGAGACTGGTATCCGGTAACTCATTACACCTGATCTATGTGCAGACGTTGTAGCACTAGGCGCGGTATTTGGTTATTACATCAAGTGGCATTTTCCCACTGCATGCATTGCATGGTTTATCTCTGAATTACCAATTGGCGAGTGCACATGAGGGAATGTCCGTCTTATCCACCGAAACGGGGTGGATGTCCTCATTGAGGGAGGGTACGACCGTAAATGACCTGAGATTCTCAGGATGTTTCGCACCTCGATGACAAAAAAGAGGACAAAAACTTAAGGGAGGGGGGTCGAAAGGAGCATAACTTCGCCGATATTTCTCACAATTGTTTTTGAAGCGTTATTTTCACTATGACTATCAGGGCCATTCTTACAAAACTTCCACCAAAACATTATTAGAATTATCATGAATTGGTCTTTCAGTGGCTCTCACTCCGGTACCTTTTGTTGCAAAAGATCCTTTAGATTTGCTACACTGATATTTTGACAACATGATCACCGCCCCAGCATCGTTCTTTCAATAAAATCTCGAACGAAATCAGGTCATAATTCATCCATTGGTTCCACTGTATCACAACCTTCATGAGTCTGACTAAAGACAGTTTTGTCATAATGTCTCTTTCTTTGAATACCTGGAACTTATGAATTTACCATTCGTTTATAACTAAACAACTAGATACAGACATAAAAGACGGGCATTATAGAAACTCAATTATTTGAAAACGTCGCAGAAAGTTCACAAATTCCCTTCAAATGTCAATCAAAGGGACAATCGAGTATCCGGAGGTATTTTGGTTCGCCCGGTAGGAAGCAGACACAATTATTCAGAAGTTTGTCAAAGCACTTAAAAATGTGGTAGAGACGGTGAAGTCATGTTGCTAAACCTTTTCACGAATAGATATGATTGTGTAGCGTGGTTTTTGATAACGATTCATTTGATGCATGCATTATATCATGTTTCACAATGCAAACTGCGCACCAGGTAGACACACATTTTGCGACTCAATTGGTGCACTTAAGAACCCAAGTGTGCTTTCAGACAAGGGTTCAAAGATCCATAAACTTCAAGCGGAGTTTTTCGGTTTGGTACAACATGTATGTCGCTCACAAGAGCTCGTCATCAACCCATCTCGTGGAAGTCTTTTTGCCGTAGTTTAAGTTTGTAGTAGTGGTTACACTACATAAATCCCCGTGCTTATGTACCCCGGGGATATTGCGGTTACACCCATAAATCGCAGAGTCAATAGACCCATGTCTGAAATCGCCGTGATTATTAGCCCCATCGAGCTTCCGAATGGGCTACGCCGGGGCTATTTTAGACACGGGGTAACCGCGAAATCTCCGTGTCTACCTGTAGTTCCGAGCACCCCGACAGACGGCGATGCAAATCGATGAGTCGTGCGCATGCGTATAGGATATTTCACGCCTCCAGTAGCCACTTGATTACGGAGAGTTGCCTACATGCAGTGCCCCTATCGCCGGGTTACAGAACTTATTACCAATCGCATTTTAAGAGTTAGTGTAACCGCTCGCCGTGTCAAAGCCGTGTTTTTTCTGGTTCGGAAAAAACGTGTCTCAAAAAGCACTGGGATTTAGATACATGTAGGTGTAACCAGGGCTGCATATATAGGCTTTCGGGATGTTGATTTTGATTACCAAAAAAATAAAAGAAAATACATGTATTTTGTACAGGGATCATTAAATTGATATGAAATGGCAGTAGTAGATCGGGGTAATGGCTGAGATAGGTCTAAAAGTAATGGTGTAATGGCAATGGTGATGGTACATGGTATTTGAAAGCGACAGGGTTAACCTCTGGTTGATATGGGGAATTGATATGAGTCTCTGGATGACATAAACCAAGATTAGATAAAAAGACTAATATGGTATTTGTGATAAATTTGTCNTATCTGAACATACTTTCGGAATCTAAAATGAACGAACTTTCCTTGAGCAATGTCACATAAAATTCCTTAGATTTTAGCAACATTTTATTAATGAATGCCATATGTTGAATTAGGTGGAGAACGATAGTAATTTTATTTCTATGAGTGAAAAGGTACATGTATGGGCTGGATATTCTAAACATCATTGGTAATAACGCCGACACCGAGCTAACGCCAAAGACTGTCAATAAGTACCGGTACGGTAGTATTAATTTTGAGCAACAGGGCGAAATGGCTTTGAAGCCATTTTAAGCAAGAGGACGGGTACTAAGATTTTAAGCAAGAGGATGGGTACTAAGATTTTTTAAAATCTTAGTACCCATCCTCTTGCTTCTCGAGGCTTACAAAAAAAACGTGCTTCGTTGTTTGAAACCGGCGAGAGCTACATGTACATGTATCTTGGCAATTAATTCATCTTGGCGTTAAATCTAGAAGGCGAAACTGAAGGAGATAACGCCAAGATTCAACGCTAAGACAAAATCGGCCCAGGGCTGTGTTTCCCCTTCCTACACGCGACCGGGAGACCCTTGGGATCGTCGTACAATCAATTAAAAGTCATCGCTCATCTTCCATTGACAAGGCCACTGATATCCTGTGACTGCTTTCAGCGTGTCGAGATCACTTGATATCTAATTAAACTCGATCTATAAAAATGAGATTCCCGACGATTTGCCGGCGATGGGATTGAGAATCTGGCCGGTGGAGACGCACAATTTCTGTCACTTTGAAGTGTAAGTTGTCTGCTGGAACTAAATCATGTTTAGGGGATGAGGGAACGGAGATCTAGCCTTCCTTCGATGATAGCTGGGAGGTGACGTTTGTGGAGGCCATGTGGGCAATACAGTTTTAGGGGATGAATTTCATCTGTCTTCAACCCAACTAGGCCTATCAATAGCGTTATAACGTTATCGTTACCGTTTGCGGGACGATCTCTTAAAAGAGTCTAATGTGAAACATTACCCGTAACAAGTTCAAAACTCGTTCAAAATTCACTGGCCGTCAGCTCTTATTTTGCAAAAATATACAACTCGGCGACGGTCAAAGCATTTTCGTGAAGGAATCGTCGATATGGTTGCTCAATAGTGAGTACGGAGGTTTGGAAATCAAACGATAAACGTAAACGTTAACGACAACGTTATTTTTGTACCGAAAATGCAATATAAAATCTGGTTAATGTGTAGTATGAAAAATAACGTTGTCGTTAAGGTTATACGTTTATCGCTTTCTAAACCTCCTTAGTTTTAGACTGCGGGCGATAACGACGGAAAAGCTATGTGACAACGACGACGTCATAGTATTGGTCGTCAGTTCGTTCTTTGCATTTCGATAGCTGTTGTCGCCAATGAATTTAACGTTTGCATTAATCTGAAACTCACTTGTATCAAAATGTCATCATTTTAGCCAGTTAAATTGACGCACGTTTGGATTTGGGCCAGGAAGGAATTAACACAACCGCGTGAAACAGGATTTCTCCTGGGTCGGACAGAGAAAGTGACAAGTCATTAAAATAACAAATTTACAGTGTCTGCCCCGCAATTTTATTTTCACATGTTTCTTAATCCAAAAACAATCAAAGGAGACAGAAAGAAAGCGTTTACAAATCCCCCTGGATTATTATCCACGTTTAATCAGAACATATTGGTGTACAGTGTTGACGTTTAACTATATACATGTATTGTGCCAAGTCGCAAGCATGTAAAATGCGGTAATTCTTTGTCGGTTCCTTATTGCTCGTCAAAGCGGCCAACGGTAAATCTACAAAATCATTTCCTGTGTATTGAAAGTGAAAGATTGCGTTTGCCCTAGAGTCAAAGTGACATATTCCGACCTTTAAATGATTAGCCGAGCATCATGTGTCGGGAGTTTCCGCGGCCCTTCCGAACTGTGCAATCGCGCGTGTTCGGGTATCGCGCACAAAATAAACTTTCGGTAATGTTGGTCAAAACTATTCAGGGAGGTAGATAAAATATACAATGTGATTACAGGCGAATTTTTTTGAGTAAGATCTTTTCTGAAGACATTTGTATGCACAATGTCATCTGACACCAGATATTGGATTAGCGTAGTGGTCACACCGACACCTAGCTATCTCAGAGGTTTGGGGCTCGATTCTCCATCGAAACTTCACCTCAAGCGGTGACGTAGGCGACTCACTTTGACAGCGAGCTTACACCGAGGATCCGGTTTTCTCCTACACTATAGGAGCCCGGTGGGGTAGTGGTTGGGGTCTCCGACTAGCTATCAGAGGATCCCGGGTTCGAATCCCACTGGGCGTGAGACTTTGGGCAAGTCTCTTTACCTCACTGGCCTCTCTCCACCCAGGGTACCGGTCGGAAATGCTCAATTGTAGCGCTGAATCATCTATGTGAGTTCTACTGAAAGGATTCAGCACAGACTGGGGTTAAAGTGTAAAGTCGGATGAAAACCTCTACCGTAGTTGATATCAGACTATAAACCCAAACTTTAACTTTATATACATTAGATCACCTAACATTCAGAGCTGATGTTGTATTGACCCACACAATTAGATTTTTTTTAACTTACTTCGTTTGCTCCGGATCAGCTTCGTCGATTTCGCAATGTGAATGACACAAAAAGTTACCAAGAGGCGATAAATTCCTAAGTTCATGATGCCAAACTCAAGTAGTGCGATCATCGCCTTCGTTCCTCCACCGATTCACAACCGCATCGCTATAACCACATCTCAACACTGTCCTCCTCGACGTATCCGAAATGGGCCGCATGGGGTCACAAAAATTCTGTTCCCTACCGCTCTTACTCAGATCTATAAAGACAGCTATCGAATTCGTGCTAATAATCCCGTCTCTGTCACTGAATGATGAATATGATATGAAACTATTACAAAGAAAACATTGTCCACCGTCCCGTTCATATTCCCAATTCACACGCGTTCTCAAACATCCGTTTTTCGATGCGCATCGCGGTGCAACATCCACAACAAATGCACCCAACTTCTCCAGCGGGGTTTTTATTCTCCGGACGGCTGTGGTCTGACCAGAACCTCCGCACAATCGCTTACTACCTCTAACCGCCGATCGGCTCTATTTTATCCCCGACTTGTGTTTTATCTAAACAAAATCCAATTGCGCATCCTCAAAGCGGCCCGCAATGGGGATTGTTCTCCAGTCAACGCGGTGTAATTCCCGACTCTTCGCGGTGAAGAAAATCGGATAAAGTCGGAGGAACTAAAACTTTTAATTAATAGTTATTCCGGTGAACAGGCACACACAAAGGAATTATTCCAACATCCTTATGTCAACTCCAATGACTCGTTCCAATGTAATAAAACGTGTACCTTCCTGACGATATTACTCGCTTTAACCGCGCTGGAATGTGACGTAGATCAACCTCGATCCAAGGTGTGATATTTCATTACGTGATCGTGTGATATCACACAGGTTCTATCATACAACACTGTGATAGTGTATTATGTAGGGCGATATTTACGGTGGCTCATAGGAGACATGCAATGAAGGGGTTCTCTACGTTTAAGGCTGGGGGCTACCTATGCCGACTTTATTGACGCTCTTTGAAAACAAGCGTCCTAACATATTCATGACAAAAAGTAACAAACTGATGTTAACGAAATGTTTTAGCTACAACCTTTAGGCTCCCGTTCTGTGAAAGAATTGTTCATTTGGACTAATTACGATGGAGTTAATTAAGTTATAACAGGTTGTCAAAATTTGAGTTCGCAAACAATTTTGCAGACTTGGGATGCGACACATCAGNTGAACAAGTAACATGATCACAAGTCACATGACTTTTATGACTTCACTGTGCTACGATCTAGTCGCAGGTGACCTGAACACGGTTACGATTCGCTGCGCGCAGATGCCGCCTGTTCCAGGATGATCGTACGCATTTTTCGTTTTTGTGACCTGACCGTGCTTGCGATCCAGCTGATGCCGACGACTGTTCCGTCGTGGCGCAAGCAATCGCAGTGTGACCTGACATCCGCACGATCTTTTTGATCGGCAACTGATCCCGCAAGTGAGTCGCAACTGCATTCATGTCACACCAGATCGGCGACTGATTTGTTCCACGCTGTCGTGCCTCAGACGCCAAGTGATCCGGAAGAGTCGGCGTGCGCCTGTTCTGTGCCATCGCAAGGTCGACCTGACATCCGCATTAGATGTACTTGTGTATAAGTATATCGCTGCATACATGGAGAATTAATTACGCGCCTGGAGACGTACTTTTCGAGGTGAACCTTTTTCAGTCGCCTTTTGGAGGAGTTTGCAGTGTCTTGTTACATAATTTGACGGCCTACAATTGTTATTCTCCGGACATCAATAAAATGACAATTGCACAACAAAATAGCGTAATCTCAACCTTTCTTGTTTTTCGCCATCGATATTTTTAAATTACACGTCATAAACTCATTACTGAGGTATTATTTTGTCTCGTTGCAGAAGACGATAAAAGAGGACACGAAGGTGAAAATTCTTCTTCGGTTCTTGGAAGTAATCAGATGATTTGTTTACGATTGCTTGCGGTCAAAATGCGGCCGCAAGACTGGAATTTTTGTGCAGTTTTCTTTTAATCTCTGTACCTAATTGGCCATGAGAGATCGACATATTTCGGCGCATGCTATGAAGAGCGCTGGCGGATGTACATCATCCTCCATTATGTGGCCCGGTGTAACGTTTTTGAGTGTTCCCCATCTGTGAGTGTTCCCCAACTATTGTCTGACGGAATAAGCTGTGAGTGAACAATAGGGGACACACAGAGAAACGTGCCGCCAACATTTAAAGCACAGCTGTATGTGTTAGGTGACTCTTTATCCCTCCCCACCTTAATAAGACTGGTGCCCTGTCCAACCTATATTTAGCCAGTGGTAACACCGAGGCTGGACTGATACTCTGTCGAAAACGTAACTGACAAAAATGGCTGCCATACTTTTCATTACTTGAGAAGTTCAACGCGCTGTTATAGCGTTACTAACCCTTCGTCGGGTAAGGTAGCATGCTTCAACTTATTCTTTTATATGTAGCCACAGTCTCAATGGTAACTTAGATCATTCAAATAGATAGATTTGAACAGTCTTGTCGAGAATGCATGGACACAAGATCATGTAAAGATCAAAGGTTACCTCGGCCGTCGCGAGATACAAATACATAGTCGTGCTTTAACAGAGGGCTGACTGTTCCTTTGTTGTGATCGGATGTTGAGCCACCGGGAAAGCATCTGTGATAGTGATGCCGTGGGATGCGCGAATTCTCTCAAAAAATTCTACATTACTGTTAAGTAAGATCAAAAAGTAAAAGAAATTTACAAGATAGTAGGCCTCCAAGGTGTAGGCCAACACTTATTCCCACTGGCGGACCTTCGCTTCAGGTTACAAATGTACATCATTGTCTTAAAATTCTATCGAAAGAGACTTGAAAATCCCCCAACACAGACCTCGGCAGAAATTCCAAGTCTCAACACGGCAGTACATTCTCTCCCCATGCATTCAATTCCCTGTGCATTACAAACATATCAATTGCTGTTTGTTTTGCATGTACCCTTGAAGCGCGGTGAAATATCTCCGTTTAAATCTGTCTCCTACGCCAGGCCGCCGCCTCGATGAACAATTAATGGGCCACCGACACGAACGGTGTCGGTGGTTATCTGGAACTACAGTGTTTGGCAGATACCATTAGTTTGGCGCAGTAAATGTATTTCTCCTGTGAGGAGATGTACCTAAGCCGGACAGGATACGGTGGTGGTGACGGATGGAGACCACAGCTGAGAAAAGGATTTTAAAGGATTAGGGGCCATTTGAGGGCAGAGCGATACATCATGTTGATGTCATTGTTGACACGGCCTTGGTTGGGTACGTTTCTTGGTAGGGGTCATGAGGACATTGACTTGTTTCGAAGTATATACCGAGTTTGCTAAACATAAACGAAATTGTATATACTAGTATGAACATCATCTATTGCTCGCAGCGAACATTTTAGAGGAACCTAGGTTTTCTGGGAATGTTCGTAATTGCCAGAAGTGTCATAGGTCAACTGACTTTATCTTTGACCCATCAAGGCCTACGGGCACTTCGCCCTCCGACAACGCTCCTTTGGATTAAGCGAGGGTAGGAATGTTTGGAACGCTAGACAGCGCAAGATACATTACACTGACGTCAGGAAGAGGTAGGCCTAGGAAGACACCGGATAAAAGGGTAGGGACACACCTAAAGCAAGGTTCACTGGCACACGAATCCGATCCGTTTCCAGTCCGTTTGCCCCTAGTTTTCCGGATACGACAACGCTGAAGTCCATTTGATAGATTTTTTACGGACATGAACCGGACCAATTCCGTGTGCCCATGAACCTTGCTTAACGCGATTCGTTGACGCATGCGGCAAAGGCTTTGTTATTTTCCGCCGCACTGCACGCAAACAAAGCATTTGGCGCATGCGTTGCCCTGTCGCATGCGAATCGCGTTAGGTGTGTCCCTACCCTAAGGGACGAGGGGGTCAAGTGAAGCTGGGTGAGCAACGAACACTGAAAAAGAAGTTTTACTTTCTTAAAATCGGAACTTGGCAAATTTCGGTTGTCGCCAACTTTTTTCTATTCGTTTCGAATACTGTATATAGGCCTACAGAGGGCCCATGCAGGGAACAGGAGATGTGAAAATTATGACAAATATCGGAAAAGGGCTCTTTCAGATAGTTTTAATAAACAGTAACATGTACATTCGTATTCTCCAAATAATTCGGCAAAAATTTGAACGATATTTTCGCCTTCCGGAGATGCTCAGTACGAATGTTGTGCCAAGAAAAAAATAATTATACACGGATATAATTAGTCCTTTTTACGCGCCATATGGCACATAGACGATTTAATGTTAACATCGTTTATAAATAAACTTACACTTGAGATTCCGAAAGTTTTAGAAAAATAGAAATCAAAGCGCAGATGTCGATAAGGGGATATGAAGTTACACAACGATAAAATTCACACCGTTTTCCAAGATCACTCCACGCCTCAGGGAAGATTACAAGATTTTGAAAGCGGATTTTGGAAAGGAATGTCATACCCAAAAAATTTTTGAAGAGCTCATTTGGTACTTGAATTACCAACGTCGAAAAAGATGTTGGTTTTAGGGTTTTAAAGGGCCTAGAGGTAGATTGGCCAATTCATCTTAACTTTTAGTACCTTTTATGACCGATGAGGAGGCGATTTTATCTCGAGTGGTACACGGACAAACAGAAAATCCTTGTCTTGGTTTACAATTTTGTTTACAATTATTTCATCAATTCCGCTCATAAAAGCCCTGCACAGGGCTGATTTTTATCGAACGTTCTGTGTTTAATTGGGGGTAAAAATTCTCATGGCCGCGGCGTGCCAGTGGATAGAGTTATAGATCCGCTGACGCTGTTACTGTTGGCGGAAAAACTGAAGTATCACCGAAAGATGGCGCTAATGACGCCTTATAGCGATCATTGAATACTTGTTATCCTCATATTATCCCATCAGGGATCTTTGAGATAATAAAGATATGTTGCGTTGCGTTGCGTTGCGTTGCGTTGCGTTGCGTTACGTTACGTTACGTTACGTTACGTTACGTTACGTTACGTTACGTTACGTTACGTTACGTCACGTCACGTCACGTCACGTCACGTCACGTCACGTCACGTCACGTCACGTCACGTCACGTCACGTTACGTTACGTTACGTTACGTTACGTTACGTTACGTTATGTTATGTTATGTTGTTATGTTATGTTAATCAAAAGCCACTGAGGACATAGTTGAGCCGACGCCGCTGTAAGACATGCGTTGATTGGCTGAAACATGCCGAGCATGACAAAATGATCATCCGTCATTGGATCACCGTTTTTTTATAGCCAGTTTGGTGCCAAATTTAACACATACTAGTTGCGCCTTTCGGTCAACTTCTGAGAATCACGTGAACCGAAGCAGCCTGTTTCGGAGGGCGGGTAATACAGGGAGCGGTTCGAAACTGCAAGTGCAAGAGTTTTTCGCACCAGTTGGCCCTCTATAGGCGAAAATAGAGTGTACAATATGTTTTCGGTATTTCAAACGGCACCAACGTTGCCATTCCGGTCGTCTGACCCATCCATGTGCCTGGTATATTGGGCGGGAGGGGTCAATATTTGCGATCAGTTACAGTAGATGGAGTAAATCACTTGTAAATACAAACGATTTGCCAGTTTCTTTACATTGGAGGGTCCAGCATCCCCGGAGATACAGAAGAACTGGGCTGTGATGCTCCCTGAGGGAATGACGACACAGATCACCAGAGCGGTTCCGAGTTCATCTGCGTACATTCTAAACCACGGTGTATGGGCGGTTATACCCGCAAATAAAAACGTTACAAACCACAGTTGATCTAAAGTCGT
>NMRB01001982.1:75037-115005 GCA_002633025.1 Notospermus geniculatus | reverse complement strand
CAGGATACAACGAAGCGGAAAGCATGAATCATTGTGCGTACTGACGTAGGCCCGACGTGAAAATACGTTTACGTACGTCATCACACGGAATGCGAAAAAGTATGAACGACGCTACGTAATGTACGTACGGGAAATTATGATGACGCCGCACAGCGCCGTACTGGTTACGGCGTAAAAGTATGAACCAAGCTTAACTCGCCTCGTAAATCATTGCGTACCTAGCAAAATTCGCTCGTGAGTTGTTGCGTAAGTTACGAGTGACTTACGCGAAACTTACGCGAATTTAGGGATGTCAATTGTGACCTGTACTGTATCTCCAGCTGGCCTAAGCTCTCTGGTTTGCGATTGGCTGATGATCATTTCCAAACTCCAGGCCCTGTTGATATATTACTTGGCGCTGATGTGTATCCTCAGATCTCGAATGATAATATGAGCCACCTCAGGAGTCCTGATGGGAAATTGATCGCTATGGAAACTGTGTTTGGATGGGTCATTTCTGGCCGCGTGACCCCGAGTGGAAACAGTGGTACGATTTTAGAGCATCCTTTGTTGAATCACTGTGTTACGACAAGCTCTGGAACTGATGATATCTTGAAGAAATTTTGGGAACTGGAAACTGTTGAGCCAACACGTGCATGGTCAAAGGAAGAAGAGCTTTGTGAGGATCATTTTATGAGAACTCATAGTCGTGAATCTAGCGGAAGGTACAAGGTGGCCTTGCCGTTTAAGGATGGTTGGGAACTTGGAGAAAGTAGGTTGAAGGCTGACGTTAGATTGAAACAAATGGAACGAAGGTTTGCGAGAAATGAGGAATTGAAAGAAAAGTATTCGGAAGTAGTGGAGGAGTATTTCCGTTTGGACCATGCCGAGAAGGTACCTCGTAAGGAGTCCAATGTCTATTACATGCCACATCACGGAGTAATAGAGAGCTTCTGCACCCGCCCGGTTAGGCCATACGACTACGTTTATCTATTGTTTGGGTGCACTCACACAATAGATAAACGTCGTCGTAGAGCCTAACCGGGCGGGTGCAGAAGCTCTGTAATAAGAGAACAATCGACGACAACAAAACTAGTGTTCGACGCTTCCGCAAAGTCGACGAACGGTTGTTCACTCAATGACTGTCTCATGGTGGGACCTAAAATCCAAGACGATCTCTTTGACATTCTTGCCCGGTTTAGAACCCATCCAGTCGCCATATCAGCTGACACCGTAAAGAATTAGATGTATCGCCAAGTGAAGTTGTCTGAGGATGATAGGGACTTTCATCGCTTTTTATGGCGTACGAATCCAGACGAAGAGATACTAGACTGTCGTATGAAGGTGGTAACTTTTGGTGTCGCCTCGTCACCTTATCATGCGCAGCGGAGTGTGAAACAGGTGGCACCTGATGATAGGGAGAAGTTTTCCCTGGCAGCCCCTGTGGTTGATAGAGACTTTTACATGGATGATTTACTCTCAGGGAGTCACAACACCGTCTCTACAATCAAGTTACGGAAAGTGCTCACGTCGCTCTTGGCTGGCGGCGGTTTCCAGTTGCGTAAATGGAGCTCTAGTGACCTGGCTGTATTGGAGGGGGTACCGATGCGTGATCGTGAAATTCAGGACAATTTAGACATGGACTACGAGAAAGCAACCACCAAAACCTTAGGTATCCATTGGAACCCCGACAATGACGTATTTCTCTATAAGGTCAACTTACCAGACACCCCAGAGGAGGAGCTGACGAAAAGACAATTGCTTTCAGAGAGCGCGCGGGTGTTCGATCCGCTTGGATTGATTTGCCCCATCACCATGTCTACGAAAATCATGTTTCAAAACTTGTGGCTGTGTGGAATCAACTGGGACGATCCATTGCCAGCTAGTGTAGCACATCAGTGGTTGAAATGGAAATCGGAAATACATGCGATTGATGATTTGAAGTATGAACGCTGTATTGTCCCCAAGGACGTCGAATATCGAGATATGCAATTACATGGCTTCGGAGATGCATCAGAAAAAGGTTATGCTGCAGCAGTGTATTTGCGAACTGAGTCCGTTGATGGTCGGGTGTTGGTTAAGTTAGTCTGCGCAAAGACCAAGGTAGCTCCGATAGCACAGATCTCCCTTCCCAGATTAGAGCTCTGTGCGGCTCTCCTGGTGGCAAGGTTATTGGACAAATTGCGCACTCTGTTGAAATTGAAAGCCGTCAGCTTACATGCCTGGTCTGACTCGACGGTATCCCTGGATTGGATTCGGGCGAGGCCCGCAAAATGGAAGACTTTCGTGGCTAATCGTGTCGGCGAAATACAGAAACTGGTTAGTCCGGCACAGTGGAGGTACTGTCCGACTACTGACAATCCCAGTGACTGCGCTTCCAGGGGGATTTTGGCAAGTCAGTTAGTCTCCCATTGCGTATGGTGGCAGGGACCTGCATGGTTAGCCAGCGATTCTGAATTATGGCCAAAGCCATATCGTGAAGGCAACGAGCTATCAAGTGAGCATGAGCTGAGGAAAGGTCAGGAATCCATCGGTCTTACAGTGGTCTCTACCCCAGTAGCTCCGCCGATATGTGAATACTCACCACTGTATAGACTTGTGCTTTGGACTGCTTGGTGTTTGAGGTGGCTAAGTCGCGAGCCTCCGTCATCCGTGTTCATAAGTCATTCCTGACATGCAGTGAGTTCGATTCTGCTCTCATGGTGTGGATCAAGCAAGTCCAGCGAGAATGTTTCCGTGAAGACATTGCAAGATTGTCAGCAGGAGAACCACTTTTGAGCAAAAGTCGCTTGCAATCTTTGAGTCCGTTTCTTGATAGTGAGGGTGTACTGCGAGTTGGTGGTAGACTTCAGTCTTCAGGATTGTCCTTTCAAAAGAAACACCCTGTACTCCTACCAACGAAACATGAGCTGACTGATGCGATTGTAGAAATGGAACACAAACGAAACATGCATGCTGGACCGCAACTGTTGTTGGCGTCGCTGAGGCAACGATACTGGATAGTTGGAGCGCGAAATGTCGTGAGGAGTTTTGTGCGTAACTGAATGGTTTGCCGTCGGAACCGTGCAACTGTTATGCAACAGATGATGGTATCGCTACCAATTGACAGGATCACTCCCACTAGGCCATTTTCAAGGACTGGAGTAGACTATGCTGGACCATTGTTGGTCAAGACTGGAGCGCATGCGCGTAGATCAAAGACCTACAAATGCTGGATAGCTTTACAGCTGTATTTGTATGTTTTGTGATGAAAGCTGTCCACTTGGAACTGGTGACAGGACTAACTACAGAAGCTTTCTTGGCCGCGTTCCGTCGATTCGTCTCTAGGCGTGGCAAGCCGGCTTCTGTGTACAGTGACAATGGGACCAATTTTGTTGGTGGTCAGCGCCAACTGCAAGAACTCAAAGCTCTGTATGACTCTCGTGAGCACAATGAAGTTGTAGCAAAAGCTCTGGCTGAGGAAAATATCAGTTGGGAGTTTTCTCCTCCCGGTGGTAGCCATTTCGGCGGTCTGTGGGAAGCTGGTATTAAGCGTGTCAGGTATCATTTGAACAGGGTGATCGGAAGTGCGGTCCTGACCTACGAAGAGCTTAGTACGGTTCTGTGTCAAATTGAGGCTTGCTTGAATTCTCACCCTCTTTGCTCTTTGTCTACAGACCCTGCTGATCTTCGGGCCCTCACTCCTGGTCATTTCCTCATTACCACTGAGCTGAATGCGTTGCCTGAGCCAGATTTGACGAATGTGCCTGTGAATAGACTCGATAGGTGGCAGTCACTTCAGTTGTTGCATCAACACTTTTGGAATAGGTGGAGTAGGGAATATCTGACTTCCTTACAGCAGAGAGCAAAGTGGCAAACTGAGAAACGTAATGTTCAAGTTGGTGATTTGGTTTGTATCAAGGATGAGAATTTGCCACCAATGAAATGGTTAGCTAGAGTAGTGGAGTTGCACCCGGGGAAAGATGGTCTTCATCCCCAGAAATTTGTGACATTGAAGCACACCTAGTGGCAGTCCTGATAACTACACACTACATGGAATATACCATTGGGAATTGTTTTTCATCGTGATAGCCAGGCAGTGGTGATCACTGCGTCACTTGCCGATATTTTACCAGTTGATACAGGAATAAAGCTTCACTATGCCAAATTTCAGATGCGTTGGTGATAATTTACCCACGTCCACCCGGGGGTTGAAGATTTCTAATGCATTGCAATGCATTCATAGTGGGGAAATGGCAAAAACATCGAAAACTGCACTTTTTGGGCCTCCGTATCTTGAAATGCAGACGACTTGCTTTCGTTGTCGATAGCAGCGGTAGATGGCAATACCCTACAGTGGCTGTGTACGAAGTTTCGTGGATTTTGATTAAAATTTTTCACTGTCCATAGGGGGGGGGGGGGCAAAAAATGACAAAATTGGTAACAAAATACCATTTTTTTTTCAACCTGGNCTCACATGAAAAAAACAATCACAGTCAAACTTATTTGGTTGTGATCCTGACAGAATGTCCTTTCCAAAGATGTATAATCACACAGTGTTTACTGCCCCAGGTCCTGTATATTTACTTAAAGTCAAAGAAAGACTGCCAGCCGACTTACTTGAGCACGCCTGACGATGTTTTGGCGGGAAACCCCACGTGAGGAACTTTAATGAGCATACTTTGCATATTCAAATGTGTGACCCAGACTGCGTGACCTATTTAGTGTATCATCCAATGAGTGAGGGGATGCCACAGGGATTCCCATGACATCATTGGTTCAACTATATTTGGCACACCATGTGCATGGGGTGTTTAAAGTCATATCATCGAACTGTGTACTGTAGATTGGTCTGGGTTTTCTTTGACGGGGCGGGAATGTGCTAACAAAAAGTTTTCAACCATCACAACATACAAAGAGTGAACTGAGTTTTGCTGATGTGCTTCAGACTCTTTTATACCGCATATAGTGGTCATAAGCATTCCAGCCTCAGAATCCAAAATATTCTGGGGAGGGCCCCAAGACCCCCCCCCTTTTCTTTTTCTCGTGCCTTCGGCACTCGAACCAGCCAAGTCATCGACAATGGCAGTGGGCGACACTGCTGGGCATCACCCTGCCAGGCAGCCCCCCCCCCCGCCCTCGCCCTCAGCATGCGGTGGCCCCACCCGGCACTCGCCAAATCCTGGGCAGAACCCTGCACCACCGTTCAAAGCAGGAATCTACAGTTTCTGTTCATGCAGTACAGTTTTAAGTAGAAACAAGCCTGGCGGCGACAAGGTGACCTCAGGGGTGGGACTCGGCCGCATTCTCCCAGGCCTCCGCAGCCGTGTATTGGCATATAAACACGCATGATGGCCTGTACAAAACAACCAATGGCTAGAACAGAGAACTCACTGGAAGTGAATTCATGACCACACCACAAATATGTTTGCCAGAAGCATGATTTGGCTGGCTGTCATTCATGGTTATGGTTGTTGCTGTCAGGTTGAGATTGTCATTCGGGTCGGCTACACTCTAGCCACCTCGGAGCCTAGGCCTATTCTGTAGTTTTGGCGAATTCGGATAGGCCTATGAAGTTCAAGCACTGGCCAAGTACGACACTTAAAGATAATGTATCATGGGTATTTTCGCGGGCAACGAAAATCATAGTTTATTTACATTTTGTTTGTTTGTGTCCAGTCTCTCTTTGTCTTATGAGTAGTTTGTTGGTGGGATGCCCATATAGAATTCTTTTGATACTTCCAGGCAGTTTCTATGCATTTGTTTGGAGACCTTCAGGCCAAGTTCAGCAATGGAAGGAGCCAAAGACTGGAGCCGGTGTGAAAGGAAAGAATGTCCCCAGGAAAAACTGTCCCAGAAACAAAGATCGTATTGTTACATTCTAATCTCCGGTGATTGGTTTCTAGAGCCATGCACCGTAATCCGTCATTGAACAATAGAAGCGGACACTTTTTACAGGGAGACATGCTTTACTGTTACACCGGAACGATACCTTCCAGTTAATTAGTGAATACCAGAACCATCACTGTTTATGGGACATGTTGAATCAAAACTTTATAGGGACAAAATGAAGAAATCAATGACATCGAAGGAAATTGCAGCAGCAGTTGAGAGGGAAGTTCGCGAAGTCCGAAGAAAGATCCATAATCTCAGGAACCAATTTTCCGCCGAACTGATATTCGGCGGAAAATTGGTTCCTGTGAAAAAGATGTAGACAGCAGTCGCTGCTGCTACCTGTGTTCTCCTCGAAGGCAACACAGGCCTACTCGCACGTGGAGGGAACAATGACCATAGCTGGTTGTTTTCTGACAATTTTACTCTCACGTGGAAAAGGCTAAAAAAATTCTCCCGAGAGAAACTTGCGAAAGCTAGAAACTATCTTGCTGATTGCGACTCTCTGCGCACTTTTCTCTCATGTGGACGGGCCACAGATACTTCTGTCGACAGTCGGCTGAGAGAAAATGTCGACATTTTCGCTCACGTGGAATGTCGCCTTAAGCATCATGCTCAAGTCAAATTCTATGGCCCCTATTCTAGAAGCCTCCTTAACCATGTTAACTCTAAGGTCCACTTTAAGCTTTTGTATTCTACCCTGCAAACAACGACTACTGTACCAAAGGTATCGACTCGACCGCCCAACGATTATCGAACTGATTGATGCTGTGTGGGATGAACTCGACCCTAAATGTCTGTCTACACCATCAACAGTTTCAAAGCATTTCTGCGACAAAACGTTTTAAAAACTATTTCAGGGTCGACTTCATTCCCCACAGCATCAATCAGTTCGAAAATCGTTGGGCGGTCCAGTCGATACCTTTGCATCCAGTGGACGGAGGCAGTCTCTAAAAACCCGTTCTCGTCGTATTGCACGCCGTCTAGCAAATTGTTCTTGCCCCGCAAGCATAAACGCACAAAGAAATGACTGTGAATGTTCCACTTTCTCCTACATTACCGAACGCTCGACTTCGGCAGCCTCGTGGTCTGCCGAAGTTGAGCGTAAAAATTTTTGCACACAAGTCGGAGAGTATATCTGACCTGTCAGCTTTAAGACAGCTCAGGAGGTGTCTTATATTTGAGTGCCAAGTTGAGCATGATGCATTAGGTAAGTAGCATATTGAATTCCACTTAGGCATGACACTTTAGGTAAGTGTGTAATAGAATTTGACTTGAACATGATGCTTAGGTTAGGTAGGAATATAAGTATCATACTTTTGACTTAAGTACGTTTATGAATACGGGCCTGTATATTCGGGCAATTAATGGGTCCATTATTTCAGCCAATAGAGTCTTTTTTATATGGACTCGTTAATTCGAATATATGTACATGTACTCATTAATTCGAATTAATGTACCCATTAAATCGAATATATGTAGGCCTACTCATTAATTCGAATATGGACTCATTAAATCCAACACAACTTCCACCGGTAAATACCAGATTCCACCAATCAGGATTCAATTTTATATGGACCCATTAATTCGCACCACTTCACTTCCGCCGATAAAACTCAATCCTGATTGGTGGAATCCGGTATTTACGGGCAGAATTTGTGTTGGATTTAAAGATAATGGCTCATATGAATAAAGACTAGCAAATGTTTTACCTTCAGACTTGTACAGCATAGCCTAGTACATCTGTATTGCAAAATTCAAGTAAAAGCATTTATTAATCTTTATTCATATGACCAAATGTATCACGTATAATGTATCAAGTATAATGTATCACGAGATGACCCATCTATACTATAATGGACGGTAGCCATGTTGGATTTTGTTATCAACCTGAGTTGACCTGTTTATCTGCTATACCTTGCTATGTAAAAACTCTACACAGATCGGGTGGATCGGACTTTCTGCCCTATCTCCTCCTTAGGGCTTGAATCCTACGAAGAGCGGCCTATGTGTACAGTACAATAGGAGGAGCGTGTTTGATTACGGTTTGGTTTTAAAAGAAGTGCTGATTTACATGAAAAAGAGAGAAAATCAAATGTGTGGTGACCTGCGCTGCCATCTACAAGAATGTCAGTGACCTACCTACGTATGAGTGGCTGGACAGATACACAGTGGGGCTCATGTTATGTGAACCGAGCTATCATGAATCTGGGTCACCTTTGTATTAGGGTGATTGAAGAGGTGTAATAAACCAGACGTGATGATGCTGTTTAGAAAGTCAAAACTCCTCACTGCTCATGGATTTGACGGTTAATAAACTACCCCTGTCCAAACAAACTCATCAATAAAGCAACAGACCCTCTACCTCAGGATATTCAAGGACAAACTAACTCCCCCAAAATGTGCTCGCCACGGGCAGGGTTCTTCCCCCTGGCAAAGCAAAAAAATCAATGACTTTTCAAGGACTTTTCAAGGGCTGTTTTGGAACTTTTCAAGGATTTTTGGTACACTGACAGAAGCTTTTTGCGAAGAAATAAGTCCTAATATCACAACATACTGGTAATCACGCAGGCCAGACTCGAGAGAATAAAGGAAGAACACAAGAAATCAAGGACTTTCAATGACTCTGACAAAAGTTGTGCAGAATTCAAGCACTTTTCAAGGCCCTTGGAGGCAAATAACAAAATTCAATGATAATCAAGGTTTTCAAGGATGCGTATGAACCCTGCACGGGTCAATGTGTTAGTATACCAAACACAAGATCTCCTCTCTTGATCAGCATCCGATATGTAGGCAGCGCATCTCACAAAATAAACGCCTCATCACCAACCTGGCAGCGTGGATGTTGTGTTTTCAAAACAGGACACACTCAAGACTGTTCTAAATGGAAATGGAAGGAAGAAATCACCCTGTAAAAACGAACAGGATGTCAAAGGTGTTGTGTTCAAATTAACATTTTCTTGTGGTGAATGTTATGTTGGTGAAACTAAACGCACTCTTAGCACAGGGATATCAGAGCACAAAAAGGACCCCAAATCTGCTGTGCATGAACACTGTACAAACTTTGGACACTCAATAGTCTGGGAGAACACAGAGGTTCTCAACTCCCGTCTGGACAAAGACTACAACAGAAAACTCAGAGAAGCCCTCCAAATCAAACGACAACAACCTAGCCTCAACAGAGATTCTGGACTTTTCATACCTAATGCCTACAATCACATAATTGCCAAACTGGACAATTAGCTGACACACAGCCTGGCGTATCCACAAGCATGACAAGTAAACTGGTAAACCTTTGGACTTTTGTCTAATGCTTATAAAAACAGTGTTGTATTTATGCTTTCTCTCCTCGTGTGCTATTCACTTGTCCACAGGACTACGGCCAGGGTACTACTGGTTGAAACTTGTGTTTCTATAATAAAGAGTAACCAAAGAATTTCTTCAATTTTTATCACGACTCCATTGTTCACATTCAATGTTTGTAAACATGGATGTTTACATTGTGTTATTTTGGACATTTGGGACATACCAACCTGCCAAATTGAATACTTTCGGTATCAAAATAATTTCTAGAGGGGCATGCCACCGACAGTGGACACAAACAAACAAAATGTAAATAAACATTCGATGATTTTCGTCACCCGCGAAAATACCTGTGATACATTATCTGTAATGAGTCCATATATTCGAATGGATGAGTACATATATTCGATTTAATGGGTACATTAATTCGAATTAATGAGCACATAATTCAAATAAATGAGTCCATATAAAAACAAGATGATATTGGCTGAAATAATGGACCCATTAATTGCACGAATATATGTATCCATTAAATAGCATTTAATAGGTCAATTAAATAATAATTAAGTCCACTCCGGCCAACCTACTTTCTGAATAAGTTTTTAACTTTCTGCATATGTTTCTGTATCTTCTGATGGACATATTTGACTTTCTGGACAAATATTGTAGTTTCTGCATGCATTTTATCGTTCTTCATACTAGTATACTCTAGTTTCGTTCTTCTAAGGTTACTTTACTGAACACCCATATGACTGCCTACCCTATTGAATATGCGTGGCAAAATAAAGAGCTATTCAATGTGACTGACAGGCACTCAGTTATGTTGAATAGAATCAATAAATTCTTTGTATGGTCTATATTGTGGGCTAGGCCTAAACCTACAGCATGAATATCTGAGTCAAATGATAATACAACAAGAGAAGGACATCGGAGCGATGTCAATGGTTTCCGATGAGAAGTTGACTTCTCTAGAGCTAGTTATCTGTGACCTTGACCTCTGACCTTGAGATGTATTGCGTAACTGGAACATGGATCGTTGATTAAACCAGTAGGGGATGGCTAATGCAGGCTTCTAATTAATTTTCCCCTGAAATTCTGAGTAGATTTGCATTTTAGAACTGTCTGACCACCTTGACCTCTGACCTTAAACGCCATTGCGTAATCCAAAAGGTGGTCCTTGTTAACCTATAGGTGTATAGATGAAGGTTTTAAGATTCTAGCATCAGTAGGTTCTGACAGTGTTATATATGTGACAGCTGACTGTGACCTTGACCTCTGAATTTTAGAATTATTGCGTAAGTGGAACCGGCATGTAAACCTATTGGAGATGGTTAATTCGGGATTTTAATTAGTTTTCTCCTGAAATTCTGAGCAGAATTGCACTTTAGAACTGTTTGACCTTGACCTTGACCTCTGACCTTCAAGGTCATTGCGTAATCTGAAAGCTCATCCTTGATAACCTAGGCGTAGATGAAGGTTTTAGGCTTCCACCATCACCAGGTTCTGTCTCAGTCATGTTATTTGTGATGGTTGGCTGTGACCATGACCATTGACCTTGAGAATTATTGCGTAAGTGGAACAGGCATCCTTGATTAAAGTTATAGGAGATGGTTAATTCGGGCTTCTAATTAGTTTTCCCCTGAAATTCTGAGCAGATTTGCACTTTAGAACTGTTTGACCTTGACCTTGACCTCTGACCTTCAAGGTCATTCCGTAATCTGAAAGCTCATCCTTGATAACCTAGGTGTAGGTGAAGGTTTTAGGTTTCTACCATCACCAGATTTTGACTTATGTCATGTTATCAAATTTGAATATCAAACCTCACCACGATATCAGCAAATATCATGCGACCGAGCAGGTGCAAACTGAAAATTTCTGTTGCAATAACATCCGTGGATGAGCAATGATGTTGTGATACCAGTTTCAAGTCGTTTACTGTGGCAGATCTCCCGATGTGTCAAAATATCAAATTTGATATATCAATATCATTATGATGCTGACACTGGAGAATAAATTTGTTGATGCCAGTATCTTGCCAAGGGCCATAAACATGTAGGCCGTCAGCTGAAATCTGTACAGTGGCTAGAAATGAAGTTTCGTGACAACTTTTTGGGGGCAACTTCGTTTCTACCCTAATAAGCTAATTCGAGGGTGCTGATTCCAAATCTGCCTGTCCCCACACGTGAAAGTTGCACGTTAAGTCACAATTGCCTCTTAAAGGGGAACTGTACCAGAAACTGTATAAATGTACAAGACGTGTTTCTTTTACATTCAAGTGGTGTGCAAACACATTCAAAAAGGTGTGAAAAGGTAAACAACAAAGAAAACCATCATTAAACCAATGATATTAATTTGTTTAATATAGTAATACAAAGTGATGCATGTATGCATGTAATGCATGCATGTAAGGGATGCATGGCCTAGTAAAAGGACCCCTGTCCCCCGGCCCGAGCTACAGTCTTCCAAAGCAACGACCCTATTAACTTTTACTAGGTCTTGTCTTCCATTGCTCTTCTCCTATTTATTTGTTCACTGGTCAGTGCTTTGCAACCCCTCATTTCCCATTAGTAGACCCTTTTCCTTGGAGGACAGGGTTCCTCTTTTTTAGGCCTTTGTCTTCGTCCATGGTCTGTTTCTAAATTTTCGTTGGTCAGGTTTTGTAGGTGCTGTTCACCTAGGTTTCCTTTCTTTACTGTTGCCCCTTCATTTCTTATTATCTTGCTCTTCATTTCTTTTTCTAGGCCTAATTTTTTATCACTTCCTCATACATTCATGGTTTAATATAAATTACTCTTACTATAGTCTTGGGGGTTTTGTACTGTTAGTATAATTATACTGTTAGTTTAATTCCTCCAAGCTATATTATACACCCTTCCCTTCAGCCTATTCAAGCCTTACATTCACTAATTACATTTCTGTTAGGTTGAGCAACCACCTTTTTGGGGCTTGTACCCTTTCTTTCCTTAATTGCTGTCACGTCCTGTTTGGATGGGATACTTCTAATCTACATTTGGGTTTCAGCTCAGACTGTTCTAGAGTTTCGGATTGTAAAGTTCCAGCCTGAAGAAGACCCCGGTTGTGGTCGAAAATTCGCAAACACTCTGGAAATTGCCTTTTTATTTATCATATATTGTGTGTCAATTTTTGTGCTTTTCTTCTCTTTGGCTCTTCAAATGTAGATATTAAGTACGATTTGTAAATGGTGTCAATTAAACCTCGGCCTACTGTGGAATAAAACTGCGGTCTGCCCTTGAAAAAAAACTCACAAGTGATGTGTAACCCTGACTAGGCCTTTCATAACTTGGCCTGGATCGTGTAGGCTATAGTCAATAATTCCCGTGGTTCGCAGGTTGGCCGCGGTGGCCGGATAAGTCATATTATACAGTATATTCTTGTGCACACGCTCTTTAGGAGGATTCTACTGGAGTTTGGTTTGTTGCCTTTTGTACTTTTCATCATTAGGTTCTAGCTCATTCACCTTTGGAATCTCTTCTACATAGCGCCTGTTCTTCGTTTGTATGATTACAGTCTTTGGCTCTTGGGTGATACAAAAAATATATAACACCAAAAATATACAACTCGAAACCTGCAAATCTAGCTACTTTCTTTCAACAAATAACGCTATCAGCCCAGCATTTTCTTGTGATTTCTATATCTTAATCGAAAATAGAAGTATTTTCCTACCACATGAGACTTGTCTGACGAGTCAGTTCCCCGAAATAGGTGAGATACAGGGCTCCAAAGATGGGTTGTTTCGGCTTGTTTTCGGCATTTCGTGCAACCCCCTTCACGACCGATCAGTTTACTTGCTTGCCTTAAGATGGCACTCTAACGAGATCGCCAACACTCTTTGGTTGTGTTACGAGGCTTCACCCGAAATATGGAAAATATCGTCAGCGCCATCCGCTCAGAGGATATGAACTATATCGCCCGGGAAGGCTGGTGTACGCAAGGAGAAATGGGGCTTGAAGAGGTCATTTTTCGGGTGCTATATCTCAATTAATACTTGGAATTGAAAGCTGTAACAAATGTCATTGTTTAGAAAAAAACTCATCTTTCCATATTGCTAGAGAAATTAGTAATCAGTTCAATGGTTCGGCCACAACGTGCTGTTGAACGTGCCGAAAATTGGTGATTTTCGAGTTGTATATTTTTGGTGTTATATATTTTTGGTGATACCAAATCGTGAAATGTACTCTGGAGGCGTTTTCTTCCAGATCCTATCAATGCACCACGATTTTTCTGCGCTATTTCCAATGAAGACGTCAGGTTGTTGTACTATTCCGTCTACATGTCAATACAGATGGCGCTACAGGTCATTGCCCCTCTAACGTTGATAAGTATAATTAATTTTCTGACCGCTACTTCCCTGTATAGCCGGCGGTGGACTCTGGACCAAATAACAACAACTCGTGAGAAAGGAGAAGAAACGAGCATTACTAAAATGTTGCTGATGGTAACCGTGACGTCATCAATACTGATGATCCCATTTGTTGGATATAAGAAAACATGGGACCTCATATTTCGCGCCAAAGTGCTTCCAAAGCACATCCTCTCAATTCATTTAATTCACTATAAGTTCGCTTCTAACATGTCTAATGCAAATCATGCATTGAATTGCCTTTCTTATTGTGTGTCGTCGAATAAGTTTCGTCGTAATCTTAAGAATATGTTTTGTAACACGAGAGGTAACATCTAAATGGTGGCGCAAATTGGACTTCTTTTACATAGGGTGTAAAGTACTTCGTCCTGCATCGATGATAAACGATGCAGCGACAAAATGTTTTTTGGCTCGATTGAAGAAAAATAAAAGGAAGTGGTTATTTGGCAAGCAAATGCTTGCCGAATTACAGAAATTTGGTCTTAGATGGCAAGCAGACAATAATGAATATTAATTAGACCCCATTAAATATGCAAACAGAAGATGAAGATGGCGTCCTCCGACTCGCCGTCGCAGCCCTCGCCAAATGGCATCGAAAAGTTGCGATTGGGAGTAGGCTATGCCTCCAACGAAGATTTTAAGACGGCATTAAAGGCATCGAACTGTTTATTTGCACAGTTACCTGCTGTGTATGCAGTAAGCGTATAGTCTTGGATGCACGTCTAGCTCATTAATTATGCAGCGCTCCCAGAGCAGCTAGCAGGGCCGAAAATATCGTGTAGTGGAGGGGGCCTTGCGGAAAGGAGCCACCTACAAGCGATTGTCAGAAGAAAGTGGTTATTTATCGACCCTGGTTTGCCAAAAAGTACGCCAAGTTTTGCTTAAAACGACGAGTTACCTGCATTGTCCTGAACCAGTTAATACATTCCCACCGCATGTCTGCGGACAGTTGATTAGCGCAGTGCGAAGAGTGATGGGCTAGCAACCCCAATGTCGCGGGTTCGAAACATGAGTGATCACACTCGTGATTTTTTTTTTCTATTTTTTTTCATTTTTTTTTCGTTTTTCTTGTATTTTCATTTCTCCGAAAAGGCATATTAAGAAGAAACGTTTTGTGTTTTCGTACAAAACTAGATCAGAACAGTGGAAGGTGCCAACAAACGACTGCCGGACGGTGGCCTCATTGGCCACAGTAGTCAGTGCTCCGTAACTACATGTACGCCATAGGTGAGGGTGCCATTGACATGAATATTGTTGTTTGGGTTCCGTTAAGTAAGTTCAAGATGAAAAAAATACTATCGCTCCCACCCGTGCCTAAAATCAGCGCCATGCCTCTCAAATTTTCCGTCCAAAAAGTACAACAGGTTTTTTACTCTGTCTAACTGTGCCCCCANCCCCCCCCCCCGATCTCCCTTGGCCCTTGCTTGCACCTGGATAGGTTATAACCTCCTCCAAGGTTACAACAAACAACTGGCATACAGTAAACTCGAGTTTAAACCACCGGTTCATTATGTTCAAAAGCACACCCAAAGTAGGGTCAGTTTCACCCTAGCCCTTAAGCAAGTATTCATTCCATCACGTGGTTGTGATCGTACAAGCAATTCCAGCCATTCAGCGTTATAGTTGTTATGTTTTATTCACTCCCATTTCGACTGTGGGTGTGCTTATGAACCGGTGGTTTAAACTCGAGTTTACTGTATTTGCTTGCCCAATAGCCAAACGTGCTGAATAATATGGCAAGCACATATCCTGATTAATATTCATAGGGGGCGTGACGTGCTTGCCAAATAGGGACATTTTTCAGCATTAGATGGCAAGCATGCTTGCTAAATAAGGACGAAAAAGGGAACTGCTTGGCAAGCATGCTTGCCAAATAACCCGGCCAAAATAAAATCTGGTCGTCGAAAGCCCAGCAGGCTCATCCAAAATTCAATATTGAAACCCAGATTTCAGTATTGAACTGTTGACTTGAATTGAAATCGGATCTTCAATATTGAAATCGGATATTGTCAACCATCAAAATTTACACTGACGAATGTTACCAAAAAATGAATTATCGCTGGGTTATAAACAGTGTCTCTCCCTCTTCAGTATCTCAACAAATGTTTGTGTTCGAGACTGTTTGGACTACTCGCAGGGTACTGATGGACGCCTCGTATAAACATGGGCCATTGAGCCATCTTTTTTGAAGATGGCGATTTGGCCTAGTGGTTTAAGGCGTGCTGCCCCTTAGTCTGGCGATTGATGCCTAATGCGAGGGTCCGTGGGTTCGATTCTGGTAGGAAGCAATGTCTTTCACCTTAGAAACCCGATTTCTATTTCATATTCTCAACAAAGATTTTAATTATATTTAGGAATATAACGGACATTAACGGACATTATTTCAATTTCTTATAAACATGACTTCAATTTGAACCACACTATTTCAATATTGAAATCCAACTTCCATATTGAACTCATCACACTCATCACTGGGAATCCTTTGTTGACCGAATACATGTAGTTCAATCATTTCTGCTCGAAGTTGCGCCAACCTTCCGCAACACAAGGTACAACTCCTGAATCGCGCTGTTCAGGAGGACTGATGCCTTGTTCGGGACAGCAGGCAGGCGTATCAGCTGCACCACACGCGTGCAATGCACGTATGTAGACTAATGCGGACGTGGGCGAGTTTAATCCTGGTGTCGGGAGCAGTTTCTGACGTTCTGGGAGTTTTATATTCATATCATCCGTTTCCTTTCACTGGTGTAAAGTCTCCTACACCAACGTCAGCATGTTTTGTATGATGATTTCAGCCATCAATCGCAAGGCACTTATGACCATAAATAGCGTTTATTCAGCTTCGTGTATATACATTGACTGAAGTGAAAAGAGTTTTCACGTCTTTCGGCTTTTTGGGTGATCGTATCAAGTGTAAAAACGATGCATCAGTCGGATGGAAAACGTAACATTTTGGACACTTTTTATCGGTGCTCTTAGGATGAAAGAGGACGCTTGTTTCTTCCATCGTCGTCTTTCCCGGCCCTCTTTTTACCAAACCATTCTTAGGGAGGAAAATATCGTCGAATAAAAGGCCTACAGGACCTGGTAAGCAAAGGAGAAATATTGAGTGGGACAATAGAGTGAGTAGAAAATCAGAAAACCCATTCCCAAACTTCTTATTTATCGACCTCTCCTCAGGTTGATAGTCATTCTCAGCCCGAAATGAAACGATTAACCAAGATTGAGCTAAAAATTCGTAAACTGCTTTGCTTAACCATATACTCTCGCTTTGTGAATGAATCCGGGTGGAATTCTGAAGAAAGAGGTTGTAATGACCGGTGTCGTTAATTTCTTTAACGTTATAGAGAAAACTTACAACATGCATCACATCCTTGCCGAAATAACAACGCAATAACGCCTTATTGTTGGATAAGCTGAACAGTGCTTTCATGTGACACACTCGAAGACAGATTTCAGTTCTCGACAAAGTAAGGTTACCAGAGAAGGACCCTCGTGACGTGTCATATAATTTGAAATATTCGATACCACTGATACCACACTTTACGAAAATCATGTACTGTTTGTATAAAACAGCAAAGCAGCCACTGAACAGGTGATAGAATTTCGTAAGATGCATGAGGGCGTATTTGGTTTTATTCAACTGATATACCATTACTTTGAAAAAAGGAGAATCTTCTCTATTCTTGAAAAGCACCATTTTTCCAGAATATATATCAAAAAACCAACTATCGCGTTTATTCACCACCATAGGAGGTGATAACCGCAAATGCTTCTTCATCGTGTAACGAATAGCGCGGCGTCGCTGTTCGGTCACGCAAGGGGGTGGGAGTGGAATGGTTAAAGAAATGTTATCAGATACTGGAGATATGTTGAAGCAAATCTAACTTATTCTTACATGACCACTGTATTGGATCTACTACAATAATACTATGTTCACACTATCACGAATCACGCCACGATCGAAATCGCGATCTTAATCGTGGATAGTAATCGTGGTGGTCCTATTAGAGTTGTTACCTAATAGAGTTGATGCTTATTCCTAACAGTCCGGGATCCCTAACTGTCCGCGTGAAATGTGACAAGAAACACCAGTATAATAGCATACCTGCAGTCAATAGTCAATTAGGCGGAAATCTGATCACTCATAATCCGCGGGTAATGCGCTCGCTTGAACACCGATTATGTATCAATAATTAGTTCTTTGTGTGGCGTGGGGAGAAACAATATTGACATTCATCGTATTGTATGTGTTTATCATGGATGAAGCAGCATTGCTTTTGGTGGCTTATGAGTGTGAACGACAAGAGTTTGAACAATCAATTGTTCATTTAATGACGGTGATATAAACTTTGGTGATATATACAATGCGCTGTTTGGAACGTTTTACGTGCCCGGCGAGGGAACTGACGTCATCGGGTATCTGAATCAGAGGCCAAGGTTATTTTGGACTCTGAGTGGCGTTACTGTTGAACGTTTTCACGCCCTCTTTGATATTTTCCGCCCACAGTTATTACCTGGGAGACGGCCAGGCCCATTGTCACCGATGAACAAATTGCTCATGTTCTTGATATGGATGAGACAGTATCCATCATATTCCATGCTTGGATTTCTGTTCCGGGTCAGTGAAGCCTTTGTCACAAGAACTCTCACCCGTCTAGTACCTCACTTTGCCTTGGTTTTCTCAGTGCCATGGTTTTGTTGTGACTGTTGAACGAACTGTTGTTCAACTGTCTATTGCGACAGTCCAAGCGAAACAGTTGAGCTCGGACTTTACCATGCAAATTAAGCCCAACCCAGGCAGGGATTACTATCCATTTATCGCAGACAACTGTTGCGGGTTCGAATCCACTTAGCCAGCATGTTNNNTATACAGTACTGTGCAGTACTATTTTCTCTTCCAACATGCGAAAATTCAGTCACAGAGATGTGCTAGTTTGGTCACCAGAGCCAATTTACTCACTGAAGCGGCAGAGCTTGCTCGCCAGCCAGTTTGGCGAGATTGACCCGGCGGTTGTATACAGTGGTACAGCGAGACTGAAATCAGTCAAGTTAGCATGGTTTTGTCTTGTGCTTGCTTCGAATAATTCCAATCTACCTAGTGTTTCATATTTGGCCAATTATTACACTCGCTGTCATCGGATTAAAGAGATATCATCAGTTTTAATACGTACTACTTTACAGTGCATGGTGCGCATTAATACATAACTTCAATCTTTTGCCAGCGGCCGCCAGTGGCCGCCAGTGGCGCGTGCATCAGACACCCATCCCTGCTTAGATCACGGCACCGTCTAGACTTGGTAAATGAGCCAGGCCCTGCTGTCAAACGGCCCATCCAGATGTAGTCAGATACCCTCCCCGATTAGATCACCTCGGCGCCAAGGCTTGGTAAACTAGCTAGGCCTAGCGCCCTCCCACGCATTAATCACATACCACCACCACCCCCCCGCGCCAGATTCTGCGCCCTGCAGCGTCTAGGCCTACGTCAGGTTCGGCGCCGCTTCATTGCAGTGGTGAACATCGGAACTACGCGAAATGTGCAATCTCGGGAGGTTTGGCCGCGCTGTGTTGGGTTCCAGGCGAATATTTTCAAACTAAAAGGACTCCGTGTTGATAACAAGTGGTATTAGAAATGAACTGAATGCTAATTAGAAAGAATTGTGTGATTAGGCGGACCGAACTATTTCTACATGGGCGCCGGCAAAATCCAAAATGGCGGCCTTCCACCTACGCTAGTGGTGAAATGAGGCACGATATTTCGCCGCTAGTGTCAAGTGTGGTGTTGCACATGTCTGACGACATCCATTTGCCAAAATTATTATGATGCAATGATAGGAGCGGGCTTCACTCTCCATGCCTCAGACCGGTAGACATGAATAACACACAGGCCTATTCTCTATTCATTGGATATGACTTGAGTAGTAACTGCACCAGTCCTGAACATAGGGTAACATTCCTCAACTATTGCAATGAAGGACAAAATACCCATTGATAAACTGTGGTCCCCATTGGATTTTGATGCCAAGACAAGGACACTTTCTGGCCCACCCTGTAGTAATTCTCATGCTCCACGTATTCAGTTCTCCAGCTGTAGTGCAATGGCGCTGCACACGAAAGCCGCTTCCGTCTTGCAATAAACCTGTCAAATATCGGCCCTCGACCGTCGTTTCAGGTAGGCCTACAACGAACTGAACAGCCATCCCCGCTGATCCCATCAGGCGACAAGTCAGCGTCTTCAATCAAGACCACTTTTCATGTTATGATCAACATGTCACATCCTAAATCAATAAACTACTATAAATATAATCAAACGTTATTCCTTTTTTTCCCCATTTTTACCCCATATACCGGTATAATCAACAAGCACCAACATGAAAAAACAGTGATATGACACCACCAACAAAACCTCATTTTGAACCCTGTGGCAACCCAAAAGGGGCTGTATACCTAAGGTTGAATTGTACCAAATAAATTTTTGATTATTTATAATAAAGTGAGAGAACCCATTTTCACAGGGTGATTAATTAAGAGGTTAAACTAGATTATAAGAATGAAAAATTGGCAAATTTCCCGTTATTTCAACTGAAACAAAAGACCTTTGCAAAATGTCATTAAAGTAGTAGAAATACACAAGTCCTTAAAATGCCGTTTACAACACATGTTAAATACATTGTATACTTTGTATTTATAAGGTTACATTTGTTTATAACCTTTGCCTTTCATGAAAATAATGACAAATAACACCAATATCCTCTCACTTTATTATAAATTATCAAAAATTTATTTGGTACAATTCAACCTTAAGTATACAGCCCCTTTCAAAAAGTCCATGCTCGAGCGGGAAGTACGGTACCGTATACTAACTTCCATGCTATAGGCCTATCTATCTTCGTTGAACATGAATCCATCGTCCAACTCTTCCCACGTGAACCATTTACGCCGCCAGACTTGTATCATGTTTGTGGTTCCGTTAGTGTTTGTGTTGTGGTTTCGTTGGTTTGTGTTGCAATTTTTGTAAATGATAATAGGTCGACTGCCATTCTGTCGATTACGAGACGTGGTGTTTGCCGATGTCGAGTGGTGTAATAATTTTCACAAAAAATGTTGATACATCTCCCACTTCTGGCCAAGCGGATGAGAAAACAAAGACGTTTTCACGATGAAGGCCGTACCTCCAGTGGGCTCTGCTATAATTCATCATTTTTGTTTACATCCTTCTCTGTTTGTACACAAGAACTATGTGTCTGCAGGTTCTTTCTGCACTGCGCTGACCAGTGTGTTGCAGTATTCGTCCCTGGTCGTCAATGGCAATCGTCTGAATTTTCAAAAATTTTTTGGTGAGATGGCCGTTGGTTTCAACAAGCATTAGGTATCTAGTGTTATTTTTTAAACAGTTGGAGGGTAGGATACAACTGAGATCGATCATAAAAAGGGGGAACTTTGGGCCAGGTTTAGACGTTGAAAGTACCATACCCAATTTTGAATTGCTTGCAAAAGTCTTCATCATATAAGGTGCACGCTGGATGGGTAAATGTTGGTATGTAAAATGCTGATGGATGTTTCGAAGTATCATCACATTGGGTACTTTATGCCGAGTAGTTTGAATGATGAGAAAAGCATCAGGAGACTCTAACAAGAAACGAAATATTCCCCTGTAACCCAGGCGTCGGCGTATTGTAAATGTATTATTACATGACAAGATGTACATAACTTTCTTATTCTTGAGTCTCTTAATAGCAGTACAAATCTTGATAGACACTTTATTCCCTGAACGACGGGTTGGACACCATATAGCAAATGAAATCATGTCAACAGTATGCAAGTTTGTGTCGACTACAGACCCCCCGCATTTTCCCTCCGGATCTATGCCCAATGATCCAGCGAACTGGCCCGCAGAAAAGTCGAACAGTTCAATAGATTGACTGGCACACGTTTTTCCTGTGCATTTTGGAGACTTAGAAAATAGGATGTAGTTTGCAACTACTGCATTAACATTCAAAGTCGTCAAAGTATGATCAAATAATGAGGTGTTGTATCGAAGTCGGTACGTCCTACCATTGTGAACGCTATAGACGAGATTTCTCCACCAAGGTACTGGCTCATCATCAAAACCGACAATGAGCCAGAAACGGGTATCATGGAAATAAATATAATGTGGTGTTTTCACTGGTATTTTAGGTGAAGGAATGAGAGAACGTGTCTCTCCAAGGCGGTAGTGCAGGACAGGGGCAGGCTATCCACGGCGAAAGAGATTGAAGTAGATATGCACATGTACATCAAGGATGAGCACTTCAGTGTCTCTTACTTAAGGAACCAGAAGCGTTCGTCGGAGGAATGTTGCACCTTTGCCTATTTCTTGATGTGCCGACTGAAGTGACCACATCAGTGAGATGATGGCGAAGTCAGGATCTCTTTGTCATTGTTGTCCAAAAAAGAGTCCCGGCTGTACGCATGCTACTGCTCTCGGTGAAACATACTATTATACTTACTTATAAGTATGTACTGCACATCGAGCCCAGGCGTTACAGAGCGACGTCACTGAAGTTTCCCCTGAGGGTCCAATGCCCCCCCCCGTAACGTTCTCGGGGGTGACATTTCGCTCTACCCCCTGCTTTTGTGGGCACCATGCTGGGAGATTAGGGAGGTTGAGATCAACGACTTATCACAGATCCTTATACAACGGATCGAAATGTACACAAAATTTGTCCTCGATGTACAGAATTCCATCCGTATACGTTTAAGGAACCGTGATAAGTCGCTTTGTTGATCTCAAACTCCCTAATGTGTGGTAGTTACATTACCTTACGTTGGAAGATCTGAGATCCTGGGAACCCAAATGCTTCTTCCTTCTCCATGCACGATGCCTTTTTCTTGCTCATCTGGCAGACGAAACGCCCTCTTTCAGGTAGTGTTGCAAATGTAGAACATTTCAGTTGACTGCACATAACAGCACACATCAGTATTGAAACGACCTGCTGAAAGCCCAACTCAGGAAGCAATATGCCCAGGTTGTGGACAACGTAGTCAAAACGATTACTTTTTAATGAAGATGCCATTCCTGAACTTTTACGGAGTAACATTCAGAAAAGCCAACATCGAAATCAATCGAAAAGATCTCAAAATTTGCAATAGGGAGTTTGAGATCAGCGACTACGGCGCCCGTTACGGGACATGTATTTTTTTTAAAAATCTCGCACTGCGTGTTTTTAAACTCGCACTGCGACTTTTTCAACTCGAACTGCGACTTTTTAAACTCGCACTGCGACTTTATAAACTCGCACTGCGACTTTTCAAACTCGCAATACGACTTTTTTCACCCAATCGGTGCCTTGCTTAAAGTCACGTGCTGCGCGATTATAGGAGGCCAGAGTGGACACAGTTCGTATTTTGTATCCATATGAGGTGCCAATTACATCAGTTAACCTGATTGTTTATGATCGTTTTACATAGATGTAATCACTTTTATTTAACAAGTGATGGAGTTATTTGCAAACAATTAGAAAATCAATTAACCGATAATTTGTTCATCAGATTCCAATGATCCCTCAAGCAATGAATACCACATACAGAGCCACTTGGTGTCCGTTATTGATGGAGTTTCAATATTGCGGACACCTCATTATAACGGACACCTGTGCTCAGTCCCAAGGGTGTCCGCAATAGCGAGGTTGTACTGAGTGTATTCGTATTTTAGTCTATACTCTGACCAATCAGAATGACTTTCTTTATATGCACAATAATTAATTTTTATATACATCTACACATAAAATCGAAAATATCTACATATAAATCAAACTGGACGAATTTATGCCAACGTAAATTTCGATTTTATGTGGACATAAATTCCGCAATCAGAGTAGCGCTTTATACTATGTGTATATACATGTACAGTGAAACCCCTCATGTGGACCATCCCTCTATGTGGACCACCCCTCTATGTGGATCGATTTTTGTCGGTCCCAAATAAATCCTTCACATTTTTCTTTAGCTAAGTGGACCACCCCTCTACCTCGACCTGGACCACCAAAAGTAGGGTCCCAAAGTGCATGGTGACCCCTCTATGTGGACCAGAAGATGCAAAATCTAGGTATTCGCGTGGTCCATGGTTACACTAAACACATGGAAAAGCTAGATTTCACACCATAGGCTTTTTGTTGGTCCCAGAAATAAACAAACAATTAACACCTTTGGTGTAAGCTAGACAAAAACTCAGTCAAGCTAATCAACATTGAATGACTCACTCACATCGAAGGGGTAATTAAACATCAACATGGGATCCATCTGTGGTGAAAGGGGTAGTGTCACCGTAGGACTCCAATATTTGGAAAATGCCGACCCCCTTTATGTGGACCACCCCTCTATGTGGACCAGTTTGACCCGGTCCCACGCGTGGTCCACTTAGAGGGGTTTCACTGTACATGTATTCACTTCCGTATTGATAATTCAACAGATTTGCTCACTTCCGTATCGAACATACATTCATCAAATAGCGAGGAAATCTAATACTAATACGGAAGCTGTCCGTAATAATGAAGTGTCCGCAAAATTAAAACGCCATCATAAGCGGACACCAGTTGGCTCTGTATGGCCATGGTGTTTATTGCTTGAGGGATCATTCTGAGGGGGTCATTCGAATGAATTTCTGATCATCTGGTAATTGATTCTCTAATTGTTTGCAAATGACTCCATCAGTTGTTAATTAAAAGTGATTTGGTAAAATGACCATGAACAATCAGGTTAATTGATGGCACCTCATATGTATACGAACTGTCCACTCTGGCCTCCCATACTCACGCGGCACGTGATTGTAAGCGAGGCACCGATTGGGTATAAAACCTGTTAAAAAAGTCGCAGTGCGACTTGAAAAAGACGCAGTGTGAGTTTCAAAAAGTCGCAGTGCGAGTTTGAAAAGTCGCAGTTCGAGTATATAAAGTCGCAGAGCGAGTTTAAAAAGTCGCAGTGCGAGTTTATAAAGACGCAGTGCGAGTTTAAAAAGTGGCAGTGCGAGATTAAAAAGTAGCAGTGCGAGTTTATAAAGTCGCTGTGCGAGTTTAAAAAGTCGCAGTGCGAGATTTAAAAGTCACAGTGCGAGATTAAAAAGTCGCAGTGCGAGATTAAAAAGTCGCAGTGCGAGTTTATAAAGTCGCAGTGCGAGTTTAAAAAGTCGCAGTGCGATATTAAAAAGTCGCAGTGCGAGTTTATAAAGACGCAGTGCTAGTTTAAAAAGTCGCAGTGCGATATTAAAAAGTCGCAGTGCAAGTTTATAAAGTCGCAGTGCGAGATTAAAAGTCGCAGTGTTAGATTGTGAGATTAAAAAGTCGCACTGCGAGATTAAAAGTCGCAGTGCGACTTTAAAAAGTCGCAGTGCGAGATTAAAACACGCGAGTGCGAGATTTAAAAAAAATAATACATGTCCCGTAACGAGCGCCGTAAGCGACTTATCACTGATCCTTATACGTACCGTATACGGATAGATTTCTGTACAACGAGGACAAATTTTGTGTACATTTCGATCCGTATACGTATAAGGATCTGTAATAAGTTGCTGATCTCAAACTCCCTATTGATTCCTCTCAGTAAAAGTAGTGGCTCCACGTGGGATTCGAACCCACGAGCTACAGATTAGGCTGCCTACTCAACTGAAAGAGACAGTATGTCCCCTCGTCTCCACTTGAGATAAAAATCACTTGAACGCTTGTCCGTAAAAGAAGTTACTCTGGATCTTGAGTTGAAATCTTTGAAACTCGGTAAACGTAACTGATATCTTAAGCAGACACACGACTGTCTCCAGTCAAATTTTCTGGATGACATATTGTGCTGTTATCTGGAGACAACGAAATGTCACTGTGAGTACTCATAACATTTTTTATAGAGATATAATGTGTTGACCTGAGTGAACTGTCGTTTATCATTGAGACTAAAATTTATCCACATGAGATGACGCTCCTTTCGAAATGAGTCACTGCCGTAGTCCTATATCTTGGATACTAAAATGTGTGCAGCTGAGATGACAACATTTCAATGAATTTACGGATTGTTTGTATCAACTCGACTGTTGGGTTCTTTATCAACCCAAAGTGTTGGATCTTTCAACCCGACTGTTGGGTTGTTTACAACCAACTGCATGGTTGCATCAACCCATCAGTTGAGTTTTTGGTCCTGATTGCTTAAAGGTTACCTGAAAAGGTTTTATCAACATCTGGTTTTCTGCATAATACTGTAGAGCATTAGTCAATAATAATAAATATATAATAAAACGGTATTTATATGGCGCAGTTCATATATATATCACTGCGCCTTACAGAACATTAAAAAGAAAAAAAAACGAATGACGAAAATCAACGCATTAAAAACCAAAAAGGAGGCAGACTAACACCCATAAAAAGATCTAAAAAGATGCGTCTTCAGACTCGCTTTAAAGGCCAACAGAGAGCTGGCAGATCGAAGGCTAAAGGGAGACCGTTCCACAGCCTTGGGGCAATACATGAGAAGGAGCGGTCTCCAATCGCTTTCCTGGTTCTTGGCACTGTCAACCTTAAGGAGTCCGAAGAGCGGAGGCTTCTGCTAGGAGAATAAAAAGACAGTTCGAGATAAGGTGGCGCAAGACCGTGCAGACATTTATAGGCAATGACTAGAATTTTGAACTCAATACGGAGTTTCACTGGCAGCCAATGAAGGTTACATAGCACCGGAGTAATATGTTCACGAGTGCTGGTGAGCGTAATCAAACGAGCAGAGCGATTCTGCAGTCTCTGAAGACGGGCAACTTGTGTTGAGGAGATGCCGGCTAAAAGTGAGTTACAATAATCCAACCCAGATGTAATGAGCGAGTGAACAGCAGTTTTGCAGGTGTCAGTGTCGATGACGCTCCGAATCTGACCGAGCCTTCTGAGGTGGAAACTACAGCTTGATAAAATACTGCTGACTTGGCGTTCCATGGTCAATTGGGAGTCGAAATCAACACCCAGACTCCAAACATGGCATCTCAGTTTTATCTCAACATCCCCCACTCTTAGCACCAGAGACTCACACAGCTTAATGTGTTGCTTGCTTGAAGCAAAACACATGAACTCTGTTTTAATGTCGTTGAACATGAGTTCGTTCAAAATCAACCAGGTCCGGAGGCCGTTGACCGAATCGACAAGGGAGTCTAAGGCTTGAGCAATGGCTCGCGGATTAGGATCGCATCATGATTAGTCAGGCAACATGAAACTGAAAACCGCATGAAAATCGAGTCATCCTTTCTAAATGGATGACTGCACACCCTAACAACCATGTCAGGCAGCGGAGAACAGCACATTTGATGTCATTGGATTTTTTAAACTTATAAAAAACATTAAAACAACATCATTTAACTTGGGCACTTAGGTGTAGTTTTGATGTATTTTTCTTGTTCAGTCAGTCCTATTGCAGTCATTTCCTTAATATGGATTCTGAGGACAATATTTGGACAGCACAATTGACCTAACGCACCCACCGCCTGGACATCCATGGATATCAAGTTGTTTGGTTGTCATGCAGAAACACATCTTAAATTTGGTATAACGCTGTTATTAATGATCCAATCTTCATGCAACTTTCACTGAACTGTTTTTTACTCAAACTACTTTTCAGAGAAAAAATCATGAAATTCGTTTCAGGTAACCTTTAACTTTGCAATTTGCAAAGACCGCAACTCTTAAATTTCGTAATAACTTTAACCTTAGCCAATAGGCCGAGAAGCTATGTAGAGTTCAGTTGGGATGGGGTATACCAATGCACAGCATAAAATCTTTTGTTTGGTTGAGAGAAAACCGATGCTGTACAATTACTGTTTTTATAATTCTGAAGTGGAAACATTCACAACCTAAAATTTGTGTCTCAGTTTTTAAACCATAGTTTATCAATATTCGTATGCTTTTGATTTTCGTGAATCAGCGTTTCTGTATTAAATTTTTGCGAATTACAACATCGTTATCTCGCCAGGTCGAACTGGTGGCACGCACTGATCCAGTTTTTTTTTGCGATGACCAATATCTCGGTTCGATATTATTGACATCTCAAGGGCCAGATACGTTGTGTATCGGAAGGCTTAAGGCTAAGAATCCATACACGCGAATTTCTAGCGGTGCGACGCGGCAACCATTGTTTGTTTCCGCGACATTTGTCATTGACAAAGGATATGGCATCGCGCGGCACGAAAATCGCGTGAATGAATTCTTAGCCTATCACGCCATTTATCTCAAGTAGTGTCAGAGATATATCAAGTTTAGTGAGAAGACAGATGCTTTCTCGATTCGAGATATTATTATCTCAAATACAAGATATTTGTGTTTCAAAGCGCATTCACGCGAATTTCTAGCGGTGCGACGCGGCAACCATTGTTTGTTTCCGCGACATTGGTCATTGACAAAGGATGTGGCATCGCGCGGCACGAAAATCGCGTGAATGGATTCTTAGCCTATCACGCCATTTATCTCAAGTAGTGTCAGAGATATATCAAGTTTAGTGAGAAGACAGATGCTTTCTCGATTCGAGATATTATTATCTCAAATACAAGATATTTGTGTTTCAAAGCGCTTTAACACCCCACTTATCTCGAGTGGAGAAGAATATTTTTCTGTTTGGATCAGGTGTAACAGGGCTTTCAATAGCGTGCGTATGGACGTATTTTACGCACTGAGATCTCAATTTACGCACGAAAAGAATAGCAGTGTTCGTCAAATACGCATTGCCTTGCACGTCAAAGAAGTCAAATACGCTCTAAAATTATTATATGATCGTCGAAATACGCATCAGTATCCCGCTCCTGGCCGTATTCCTGAAACGCCCAACCCCGGCGGCGGGAAGATGTTTCCGTCTTAGTATTATATAGCCAAATGATAGCGCACAGCCGCCTGACTTTCTGTTGACGATCGCGTTCATCTCTCCACACAATACACTGATCACACAATGACTCAGCACCAGGCGGCAACACCGCTGACGTCACCATTCATTTTCGTGACTTTTATCATAGCACGTGGCTTTCTGTCTGTTCTGTATGGCGTGCCAGCTTACTCTATTTAAATCCGTAAACATTGTTTTCCGGCCTGTCCCTCGCGAGAAGACCCATTGATTTATGATGTAAGGTACCAACAAGCAAGAGAAAACCAGTGTTTTATTTGAAGTTTTCGATACAAACACAGACACGTCGTCATGTCAAAAAAGGAGGATCAGTGGTGAATAACGCAATACGCATTGACCACAAAATGAGGGAGTCAGGTGATGCATTGGCCTCCAGGGATGTGAGTCATTGACGCATTGGGAAAAAACGGTGGAAGTCAATGACATCAGAATGATGTCATTGTCAATGACACCCTGACATCAGAAATTAATGAAAGCCCTGTGAAATGTTTCTCACTGCCCCCCGTATGCCAATGCCCCCCAACAAAAGATTGACGGAATAAGCCGCGACGTGACAGTGAGGGAGCGTGACAGCACTGACCAACATGTCTTTCTGTATTTGAGTGTCCGCCGAACAATAAAGGGGGCACTGTCATACGGGGGGCATTCTCATACATTACACCTGGTACCTCCAGAAGAAAGGCGAAATGATCTTTCGAAGATTTACATGTAGGCCTATCTGTCGAGTTCGATCACGAGGACTTCGATCCTACCGCCGTGCATCTTGGCGTAAATAAATATTTCGTCAACGTCATCAGACGTGAAGAGTGATGGATGAGGTGAAATGTGAATAAATAAACTTTGCCATTTCATAGCAATCCCGTAGTCCGGAGGTCCTCCGACGTTTAACATCCCAGTCGGCATCACTTTGGACTCGGCCTGCTCTTCACTGTCGTAAGTGGCATCAGGGCAATTCTCCAGTAGAGAATGGATATTACAAAATCATATTTTTATTTTCATCTTTGATATTACAACTCGTTCAGATCTGCAAAAAATCTAGGAGATTCAGGCAGCACTGCTGGAAATTATAATGTGAAGTTTTTTCAGTTATAAGGCAAGATAAATTTATGAAAATTAAAATTCATGTTTTGTGCACAGAATGTCCTGACATAACCTAGTTTTGGTACCCTTCTTTAGCCCCCCACAGATCAGATTACATCCATGAAAACCATGGTGTTTTGGTTGATTTCACATCTACAAGACCTGATTGAGGAACAATGGACAAGTACAACATAATACAGTTGGGATGAATAGGACTTTGAAGCCTTCTTTTCAGAAGCAAATTTTTGTAATTCCGTTACTGTAATTCCGTTACCATGTACTGCATTTAGAAATGTTAATTTCCCTTAGATGTTGAAAGATTTGGTGACGGTTAATATCTGAACTAAGAACTAACAACCTAAGCTGTGTTATCATACTCTTATTGTGATCATACATTCTGTGTGTATTGTGTAAGAATTTTTTTGAAGTTGGTGACTGTTTTTGCACTGCCTCTCTGATTAATTCCGTTACCGACAAAAGCCTGAAAAGTGGGCATCACTGCTCCTTCCGCTTGAATTGTAGACAGGGTTTGAATGTGTTCAAATATAATTTGGACTGATGTGCCCAGGATATGACTGATTTCGTATGCGTCATGTTTGCCAGATAGCCTAAGGGTGGGAGCTAAAATATGACTAAATGTTGCTCTGATTTGTAATTCCGTTACCGGAGAATTGCCCATCACATTGTATTGTTGGAGTACCGGGTCTACAAAGTGAGATGGGGGCAGCTGTATGGAATGAACGGTAGTACAGCTGCAACTCGTGTCGTACTCGTATACAGACACTTGCGATGTGATGCCTGTGTTCTTTCTGTCATGTTATTATCTTATAGTATTTTTTGCAAGTTACACGTTCATCGTCAACATGACAAAGGCCTTCAACCTTTAACATAGTTTTGGGAGGTTTGAGACTCAATGAACAATTGTAGCGTTTGTTACAGGGAAAGGTTTCTAATAGTGGAATCGATCACACATAATCGATATGATGCTGCTTTTCGGTGAGCCATTAAAGTCATCACACTTTTAGCATTGTTCAATTTTGTTACCGATTTTTCGGCCTTTTCCTTTCACGGAATCTATTGACTGTTGGTGCATATTCAAATTATTTGGGACCAAGGCGTGTCCCGAATAAAGAATCTTGAATTACATGTACGTATTTCATCGGCTTTGTTTTTTGTATGATTTTTTTGGAGAAATTTGCGAGGTTATTAGCTCACCGGGATGAGCTCTTACGATGGTGCAGCGCCCGTCGTTGTCCGTTAGCAGGGCACGTTTCGTAACCGCTGAAGCTATTGTTCTGAAACTTGGTATATATATACCCCTAGGTCAGATGACCTATGACACCAAGTTTCGGTCGGATTCGACTCTCAGTTTGGCCACCAGGTGGCGGAAGCCAAAAAAAAAACAACAAAAAGTGCAATAACTCCTGAACTAATGACTAGATCATATCCAAATTTTTATCATAGGTGTAGCTAATAAGGATACATAACATATATAAGGGGGTTTTGATTTCACCTACTTTTCAAGGTCACAGAGGTCAAAGTTCGACAAAAGTGACGAACCTGCCACAATTTGTCACCATTTCACCGAGCAACTTCATATCTTGCGTAGACATGCATTTTCACACTTCTGTACACAGTAGGCCTATACGCATTCTACGATCGGGGACGAGGTATAAAACACAAGTTATAAGAACTATTGTTTTATACCTCGTCCCCGATCGTACAATACGTAATGTGAGCACAGGTTGGATAATGGAGCCGAGGTATAAAACATAGGTTACGGTTAAAAACGTAGTTTTTGCCCAGAAAGTAAGTTTTTGCATCCAGAAACTTGGTTTTTGGACCAGAATGTTAGTTCTGGAGCATAATGATAGTTCCGGGGGACGCAGAACTAATGTTTCAGATTGGAAATGATAATAAACAAGAAGTCAATCTCCAGAATTCACGAATTTTCGACCCCAACCGGGGTCTTTCTCAAGTGGAACTTTACAATCTGAAACTCTAGAAAAGACTGAGCTGAAACCCGAATGTAGAACTACATAACCTGTGTAGACAGGACAAACAGGCAATTAAGGAAAGAATAGCGACCAAGCCCCACGGGTGGCCGCTGGACAATTAAGGAGAAACCAATTCAGCGGAAAGACAAGGGTTGAATAATCTAAACCACCTTGGTCACAGTGAGCCTTGTTTTCAATGGATAATGCATTAGCCTCGTTTTAACCACACCGGGCTTTGGTGTCGCAACCAAAACCGCCGCCCATGTGTTTCTCGCTTCGAGCATTCAGAGAGGCGGTGCAGAGAATATGGGCGAGATTTATACTCACTGACCTATCCCAAGAATGTTTTGTATCATAAGCTACACATCCTGCGGAAAATCCGTTGAAGAAAGTGCCCTGCTGTCTCATTTCGGCTCCTGCAGTTGTTGGGCCTAGCGCTGCACACCGATGTACACGATGTAGGCACGATTTACCGTAAAGTGGGGTTACTTGGGACACATGGGTAACATGGGACAAAAATACATGACCGCTTTTTGACAGCTGCCAGATGCAAATTGCTCTTCATTTTCTCTTATTTTATGGTTGTAGTTGCAAGTACACAAGCTGTTCTTGACATCCAGCACTGTTGTGCGCTGCAGGACTGACTGGTCTAAGCAATGCAGCGTGTCAAAGTAGAAAAACAGCAAAATAAGAAAGTCAAGTGACAGAAAAACTTCTCCTGTGCTGAGCAGCACATTGACCCTGACATCATGCCTGGCAGATATCATGTGGGGCATATGAAGGACAGTGCAGGAGTGCACTTGTTGCACCTTTCTGTTGTTGATGTAAGTGGTCACCATGGAAAGTTACAAATTTCCACAGGGCTGGGGTAACTTGGGACACAGTGTATTTTGGGTGAAACTCCGTTCCAGCTTTAGTAATATGCAGAAAAGTTCCTTGGAAATGATATCTGAAGGCATTGTGTCACTTTGATGTAGAAATCTTTATCTGGTAGGATTTAGGGAGTGTCCAAGCCAGAAAGTACTCCCAAACAGTGGGGTTACTTGGGACAAAATGGGGTAACATGGGACAAGAACAACAGAATGACTGGTTTTGACTGCAGCTATAGGTAAACTGCTCTTCATGTTCTCTTGCTTTGTAAAACATGTCAAATGCTGGACAAATCACATCATCACAGAGGTAAATCACACAGATTTACCTCGTTTGATCAAAAACAAAATATGTCCTAAGTTACCCCGGCACCTTTATGCATTGGAACTTATTGAGCCTGTCAACGAAATCCTCCAGTTTTTTACGTCCATGGGTCCACATAGAGAAAACATCATCTATGAACCTGAGCCAGTTGTAGGGTTGGAAGGGGGAAGTAGCCAGGGCCTGTGACTCGAGCATGTGCATGAAAATGATTACAAACCGTGTTAAAATTGGCCCAGTAGTATTTGAAATATTCAAGGTAGTAGGTGTAGATAAACTAATGTCAATGACTGTACCTACGGTTCAAATTTGAGCATTCTAGCTCAAATCGTTTGCGTAAAATAGCCATTTTTCGTTTTTCACAAAACGCCCCCTAGTGGCCATAATATGAGTCGCAGCCCACCCAAAATCGAACTTGGCCTAGATCTTGGGGCCATATATACACATATGCAATATGAAAAAGATCCGTCAAAAACTGAAGACGCTAGAGCGCAGACAAGGCAACGTCCAAATATCGGCCAATTTTTCGTTATTTGACCTATTTTCCCATCAAAATTAGGTTAAATCAAAAACCCGTTATATATATGATGTAACATGACTAGATGTACCTACGGTTCAAATTTGAGCATTCTAGCTCAAATCGTTTGCGTAAAATAGCCATTTTTCGTTTTTCACAAAACGCCCCCTAGTGGCCATAATAGCAGTCGCAGCACGCCCAAAATCGAACTTGGCCTAGATCTTGGGGCCATATACACACATATGCAATATGAAAACGATCCGTCAAAAACTGAAGGCCCTAGAGTGCAGACAAGGCAAAATGTTACGTACGCACGCACGCACGCACGCACGCACGCACGCACGCACGACAGACCACCACTAAGGCATCTAAGCACAGCATAAGCCCTTTTGGCCTTCGGCCAAGCGGGCTAAAAAAAGAGATGATGAGCTAATGATTACTTTGACAGTCAAATCAAAGGTAAGAAAAATCAAAAGTCAAAAATTTTAGTAGTTGATTCCTATTCATATATCGGGTCGGCAAAAAAACACATCAAACTTCAAATCTTGATTTCTCAACAACTGCCCATTATAATTTAATGAAATTTTGTACCATATAATGTAAAGACGTTTTGTTTCACATATAAAAATTTTGCATTAATACCATTGCTATCAATTCAACAATTTCACATATGTTCAACAAAACATCTTTAAATCATACGGTACCAAAGTTCATTGAATTTGACAGTTGTCGCGAAATCAAGATTTGAAGTTCGATGCGTTTTTTTGCCCACCCAATACTATCATTTTGTGTGTCAACTTTTGTGCTCTCTCCTTCTTTGGATCACACTAACATGATGTACATTTTTTAGGTATTCCCAACATCACTGGTGGAAGTGCCTACAACCATACATCATAACTTCTTCCATGCCCCGCTGTGCACCATACCAACTATAATGCAATCACCAAAAAAAAAGAAGAGTGTCTGTTGAGGCCACTGTTACGCAGGTAAGACTCATTACATATTATGCACTCCCCAAAGAAATTTGAACCTGAAAGTTTGGAATGTTCAGGTACCGTACTCAACTTCTAATGTACCTACTCAACCTCTTCCCACAGTATACTATAAAATCAATGCAAAAAAAACTTCCATTTCAACTTGATGCCTTTATATACTAGTGTCCCACTGGCGACTTTTTCCCACGACAAGGGGCGAATCTGAAGTCTGCGACATTCCCTCGACAAGCTGCGATAGTTAGCATTAATGTGTTTTGCATTGGATCATGGAGCCAGACAACAACTGCGAACATAGACGACAGTGTAAGAAGAGCTACGAATTTTTCATTCGTCCCCTTGTCACAGGCCAAAATTCGCCAGTGGGACGCTAGTATAACATACCACAGTGCAGCACATTTACTTGTTTCTTGATCATTTACAGATCTCGCCCAAAGCTACAGACACCTGGAAACGACGCGATTACATTAGAAGGCACAGTGAAGAATGAAAAAGTACAATGTAAACTGTGGAATGACCACAGCAGTCTCGTCCAGGAAGAACACCTCAACAAGCTCCAAAATCTTGAAGTTGACGTATACCAAGAAATGGTGAGCTTGAAAACCACACAAGAAACAACCCTTGATGTAAGTTCAATAGACGATATTCCTCCAAAAGAGCGCAGCACCTTACGGGGGTCGGCGTCATGACGTCCCGCACGTCATTCATGATGTTTTGAGGCGAGACGAAAAAAAATCAGATTGTGTCACGACGTCATGATCGCTGAAACAACCGGATTTTTTTTCGAGTCACGTCATGCGTTCAGAAATGACGTGCGGGACATCATGACGCTACCCCCGTAAGGTGCTGCGCTCTTTTGGAGTGATAGAGTCTATTGATCAGGTACATGTAACTGAGAGCCCTGGAATATATTAAATGAACTGAAAACAAGACATTCCAGTACTATTCCTTAGTAAAGTAAAATGCAGCAGGTAATTTGCTGTATGCTAAGACTATATTTCAAGTGGCAAAAATAAGGGAAAATCCATTCCACGATCATAGAACAAATTGTGAAAATGTCCAACATTGGAGTGTGGGAAGTTGGCGGTGAGATGAAAAGGCATATATTGACTCATTTGTGGAGGAAAATTTTGAAGAGGAAGGCAAACACCGAAACACACTACTGCGTGCACGATTCCTTAAAATCTACTTTTAAATCTGCCTTAAAAGTACGGATCCTACTTAAATACAACCTTAATTTTTGTTCGACAGTTTTTAAGGGCGACCTTACTTGTTGGCATTGGCTGCTTTATTTATGAGGAATTCGCCTTATTTTACCCTTATTTTCTATAAATTTCTAGTTAAGGGGGGGCGGTAGTGGAAACATGCAGCGCCGTTTTAGTGCGGCGGTCGAAGGTTGAACCGTCTTATTTATGAATAAACATGTATTGTTAATAAAATTAGGCGTCAAGGACAAGCTGATCATGGTTCGTTGCCAAAACCAGCACTGTTTCAAAAATATTGTCCAGCACAATGCTTTTGTACACCCGGTGCGTCCGTGCGCATAGGCCTATTTTAATGACAAAAAGGAGGTTACTTTAATAGCCCGCGTATTTCGAAAAGCGTAGGCGTGTTTAGGCCAAAATATGAAAACTTTGGGAAGACTTTTCTCTTCCATCAGGCATCGCACTTCAGTGGTTTCTTTTCATTTGGCAGCAGTATATTTGTGCGCAGGGCGCGACGTTGAGATTTTTTCACTATTCAACAGGATTCGGGAGATATTCAACCAGTTCATTTTTGACCAATTTTTGGCACAAATTACATGATTATCATTACTAAGAATTAGAATTTGCAAATTATCTCAACGTCGGCACCTGCACATATGTATTCCCCAACGTTTTGTGGTAAAACGCCAGGTCCCAGTCGCCTTGTTGCCGAGAAATCTATGACGAAAAAGTCAAATGGGGGTCTCATTGTTTGCTTAATTAGCTGATTAATGAAAGATGAAAGCACATCGTTTACAATTCAGATGTGTAGAACAAGAGTAGCAATTTCATAGAAATACATGAAATCGATGCTACCTTTTTGCTTGAAGAAAATATGAATTGTTTTCAGTCGCCATTTGCAGTGCGCTTCCTTATCGCTACCGCCCCCTTAATAAAAAATTTGAACTAGTCCAGCACCTTAAAGGGGCTGGGCAGAAATGAAGGGTTGTTACAAGTTCAGCATAACTCTGAAACTATAGTTTCGATTTGCTTGAAACTTTCACAGATGATGCTTTGCACTGAATGATTAACAATTATGATGACATAAAAATAGTGCCAATGGCACTGTGCCCGCTTGGCTTGAAGCAGTTTGGCCCCCTAGACACAAAGTCAAGAATCAGATTTTGCCGAAAATTCATCTGAGTTGTTAGAGCCTAGAGGTACATGTAGATACGTGCAACGTTTCAAAGCAATAGGTCAAACCGTTACAAAAAGAGCCAATATCGTAATTTCAAGCGAACTTTGACCTCCGTGAACTTGAAAAGTATTAGTAAGTCAAATTGAAAACGCGAGTACTATATCTTATGTATCCCTATTAGATATACCCATGATAAAAATTTGACAAAGATCCGTCTCTTAGGAAGGGAGAAACAGTACTTTCAGTGATTTTGGTTTTGGCCCCCTAGCGGCAAAGTCAAGAATCAGACTTCGCGAAAATTTTGTCTGTAGGTTGCTGTAACCTAGAGGTACATGTGTACAAAGTTTCAACATGATAGTTCAAACCATTATCAAAATACAGCCCTTTGAAATTTTTCACAAAGCGCCCCCTGGAGGCCAAAATAGGAATCCAACCGTGGTCAAAATCGAACTCGATCTAGATTTTAGGCCCATATATACACCCACCAAAGATAAAAAAGATTCGTCAAAAAATAAAGGCGCTAGAGCGCTAACGAGCCAAAAGTTTACGGACGTACCGCCATACCGCCGTACGGACCGCCATACGGACTGACGCACGACAGACCACCACTCAACAACCCCAACCACAGCATAAGCCCTGCTGGGCCTTGCGGCCAAGCGGGCTAAAAACAATTGCATTGCTCTTTGCTAATTAAATTAGGGAGACAATGCCAGATTTCAGAGGCCTAGAAAGACAAGGAATAGTCATTATTTCACCACATAATTTCACATGGGCCTATGTCACATAAAATGCTAACAAGTTGGTGTGATATCTGTCAATTATTTTAATTATTTTCTACAAAAATGGTATTTTAGACGTTTGGTTCACATGCCCTACACTCCAAGTTCAGCAAGCTTTTCAACCAGTCTGGCATGTCTGAAACTGACCAGAGGCCTGGGAACTACATGTAGTGATGCCACCCAAAATGACCCAATGGAACTGTGCACTGACAGCAGAAAATGCACACTTCACATGAATCACCTCAGGTTGGAATGTTGTTGGTCTAAGGTATTTCAGCTTGTATTAGCAAGCATTACAGAATGGCATAATAGTACATTCAATAGATCTCAAACCAACGGACTATGTCATCACACATGGTACCAACAGTTGAATGGTTGGACAAATGACCCCCTCATGCCATGCATCCTAACAACATTCTAATTGAAGGTAATTCATGTGAAATGTATTCTCAGTGTATAGTTTGATTGAGTCATTATGGGTGAATCAGTGGTTCCCAGGCCTGTGGTCAGTTTTCACATTGGTTTGAATGGCCTTTGTAAAAGCTTGCTCAACTTGCAGAGGTTAGGCATTTGAACCAAAAATCTAAAATACATTTTTTGCAGAAAACAACTAAAATCATCAACTCATATCACACAACCTTGTTAGCATTTTACGTGACATAGGCCCATGTGAAATTATGAGGTGAAACAATGACTATTTCTCGTCTTTCCAGGCCTCTGAAATCAGCCATTGTCTCCCTAATTAGTAAAGAGTAATGCATTTGTTTTTGTGTCATCGTAGTTCTTTATCATTCAGTACAAAGCATCATCTGTGCAAGTTTCAAGCAAATCGAAACAGTAGTTTCAGAGTTATGCCGAACTTGTAACAACCCTTCATTTCTGCCCAGCCCCTTTTGTGTTCGAATATTTAAGGTTCATTAATGAAATAATTAAGGCACACTGACGGTACATTTAAGGGTGCTGAAAATTTTAGGTTAAGTCACAGTAAGGAACCTTAAATGAAATGATTTGGCCAGTCTATTTTTTACGCCAACATACTTTCATACTGCGCCAATATTAAGGTGTATTAATTTTTTTTCTCCAGAAAAGTTAATTAAGCCGCCTTATCTTTCACGACTGGGGTAATCTTACTTTCAAGTGGTGAAAAGTAAGAATGCTTATATTTGATTCTGTTTTTTTAAAGTTATCTTTTTCTTTCAAGTGGTGCAAAGTAAGAATGCTTATATTTGATTCTGGTTTTTTAAAAGTTATCTTACTTTCAAGTGGTGCAATCCAAGTAGAAAAACCCGACGTTAAGGACTCTTATTTATATGGACATTAAATGTACTAAACCCAGGTTAGGCCTACTTCTTTTATTAGGCCTACAGAGAAATTTGCTGTCAGCCATCTTAATTTCCTTTTGTGAGTCTTTATTAGCATGACCAGGAAGTAAAATAATTACTTTCTGCATAACATTACAGACATGACATTTTAGATATCAATCACCTTACTTTTTGCACTATGAATTTAAGGGCACTTAAAGCGAATGTGGCATCGGCCGACCCACACGAGTGACGTGACGTCGTAGCGAGTCAAACACAGTCATGCTGATGCATTGCCACGTCATAGGCGGGCTCAAACGAGACTGGCGTAGCGTCACTCGGTAGCCTGTGTTGGTTTGACGCACAGAAAAACGAGGCCTCACTCATCATCCGCTGCCCACTGGAATTTCTGCATTTTCCCGTCGTCGTTGGACCTGATTTGTTTGTTTGAATGAACTCTTGGCAGAGAAAAGCTAGTGTTGCAACTGTCGGGCGGTCAGACTCAGAGAGAATCTGTGTGTGTGCGCGCGTCGTCACATGATAGGCTGCGCGTGTGCATGGCAGCATTATGTGCCGTCCACTGCATTGTATACGTGTGATGTGGGCCGAGGGCAAGGCCTATTGCCAATGGCTTTGCAAAGGATGACCAAATTAACCTGTCCATTCTGGTTGAAAAATGGAAGGAGGGGCAAGCTGATACAAGATTCATGCATCGGCCTCACAGTGTGGATGAGGATGAAGAAGCGAAAAAAGACTTTCTGTTCTGTCATCAGGCAAAATGGCAAGCGGAGATTACTCTCGAAGTATGGAAATCAACTTTATTTGCTTGATGCTGCATACAGAACCAGCGCCGTTTTTCCTGTGTGTACGGACAAATGTTCGCTATTTCGTAGTTGGATTATTTATCATTCGTCGGGAAACTGAAAAATCGATTGTGGAAGCCTTGGAGATTTTCAAGGAGTGGAATCCTGAGTGGAATCCAAAAAACTTCATGACGGACTTTTCAATGGAGGGATCAATGCCTTGGAAACTGTTTTCGAAGGTGAGACGGTTTCCAGAATATAACTTTTTCCAGGATAACCACAGTTCCCGACTGGCATGACTGGCGGGCCGTCAGGCGTGGAGGGGGCCGTAGAACATGGGGATACCCCTGCCCCGACATCGGAATATACGGTCTCCGACCCGTTAGTGGGAGTCCAGAACGGGGCAGCCTTGACGCCAAGTTCGTCCCCAGGCGAGCTGGGTTTCCCCTCAACGGAGTTCCAGGAGTCTAGGGAATCAGAGAAATTCCCACCCCTGGGCTCAGAGGATT
>NMRB01001982.1:56897-74803 GCA_002633025.1 Notospermus geniculatus | reverse complement strand
CGGTGAAGTCGGTCGGAAAAACGAGTTGAAAGCATCGAAGTCGTAAGTGGTTTCCCACTTGCTTTTTCTCTTGTTTGAGCAGGTGTTAAATATGATTAAGGTTGACATAGCATTCTTTGAACATTATTCTTGAAACACTGATCCCTTTTATCGGGATGGAGGGTGCTGAACACATCAAATTTACGTGTTTTTTTGGTGTGCCAAAATCGTGAAAAAAGGCGGCGCAGGCGCGCTACACATGGCCTACAGATCCATGACGTTGGTTGGGGACCACTGCGTGAAGGACGACGTCATGTGACGTCGCCCACGTCATAATCACTTCACGTCTTGCGCAACCTGAAAAACGACGCTACGAGTTCCGAGAACGACTCCGAGACCAACTCGGAGTGGGAGTCGTGACGCTGCGCATCCTCTCTATTGTCCCGGCATCTCCCCCGCTGTTTTGGTCTAGGCAACACCATGGACCCGGGGTCCGGGTTAGACAATTTTGGGGTTTTCTCAGGGGGGTCGCGCAGGCCTTGGGGCTGGGGGAATTGAAGGGATTTTGCATTTTATATCCCAGCGTGGGATGGAGACCCCCGTTGTCCTCACTTTTGTCAGTGAGGAGTTAGATTTTATCTGTAGGGTGTCGGTGGCGGAGGGCCGGGGCCCCAACCCGGATGTTTCAGCCGTCGACACCCTGGCCACCTTGTGGCATTGGAGGCTGGCCGCGCGGCTGATGCTGTTCGTACCAGCTTCGGAGCGTGCGGCCTTGAAGGTCGCCAGGGAAGGCGAAGGGCCTCAACTGCTGGAGGCACCGCCCGCTCCGGCATCCGCCGCGCGACCCACCTTCGATGCCCACTTTCATTTGGACACCCTGGAGCGCCGCGGTGGGTCAACCGATTTTAATTTTGATCATGCCATGGCCAGTTTTTGTTTCCCCGGGTCCTGGCCCAAGGACCTGAGGGAAGTTTCCAGGAGGGTGGACTGGGCACTGGGTGTCCACCCTCGGGTGGTGCAGACTGTACAAATGAGCACACTGAGCACACTAGCCGAGAAATTCTCGTCTCGGATAGATTTATTGGGGCCTAAGGTGGTGGCGGTCGGCGAGGTAGGACTTGACTACCTCGAATCCCCCGGGGCACATGTCAAGGGTCTTCAGGAGAGAGTGCTGCGGATTTGCCTCCGCGAGGCCACGAGGCGCGATTTGCCAGTGGTTACCCACTGTCGTGGCAATGCAGATACCGCGCCTCATGCCTCGGCGGACTGCCTCCGCATAATGCGGGGCTTCCTTCTCTGGGTCCCAACCCGTGTACTGCCACTGCTTTACGGGGACGTTTAATGAGGCCACGGATTGGCTCCGGTCCTTCCCGAATACTGTTTTCGGGGTCACAAAGGTCCGGAGCCTACAGGGTAGTATATAAATATACTACATTCTTGTGAAATAGATGAACTTAATCATCAATTACGCTTAGCATGAATTCAAAACATTATATTATAACAAGGGAAAAATCGTGAAGGTGCTCGCCTAGCTTACTGTGTAGTAACTGTACTATCATTAGATCCATTTTAACGTGTAGATTTCATTTGCAGGTTGCACTGTAACTCTGCGATTTCCATCGGGAAAAGGCTTGGGAGGAATGGGTGAAAACGATTGATCAAGGGGTTGCAGATGAAGGTATCAATCTTGATGATCATTTCTCTTGGTCCGCTTCCCCTGTCACTTGCATACCCAGATGGTGCCATTGTGAAGCCAAACAAGGCTGCACTGATGCATTTTTTGGAGGACAATATTCTCGCTTCCATCACTGAAACCATTCCTACCCAAGCAACATGGATTATAGATGCCATGGAGGTGATCCAAATGATCCCAAAGCAGAAGTTCCAAGGACATTTGGAGGCTTGGCTACGTTGTATTTGAAACACATCACCAAAATAGCCAGACAGAATGATGCTGCAGTTGTGCATGTTGTCCGAACCGCTATTCTGACGCTGTGGATGCTGAGAGGAATCGTCGGACCATATCTGCAGAAGGAGCATTGAAAAAATCCAGATTTTCTCTAAGGACCAGAAAATTCCAGTACAGTGGCAGAAATTCCTAGCTTGTGGAAAGAACAAGGATCAGCTTGCTGATTTCTTCTTCCAAGTGCTGGTCGGCATGCACAGAACACCTTTATTATGATTTGGTCATAGGACATGGAGAGTTGTGCCACTTGATCCAGTTCACAGGCCGCACTCCAGTGGTTAACGAATAACGTTGGGTGTTTACCCAGATAAGGTGTCTGGAGCTGTAGATTGACACCGATACCAACACCAACAGCTGACACTAACACCAACTCAAAACTTTAAAGTCAGCCAATAGAGGAGCCAAAAGTAAGCGACCCCGACATTGCTCAAACGGGGCCACGTTTCGAAGCAGTTGAAGGTGCCACACCGAGAAGACATGCTGATCGACAATGAAGGCTACAGCTTCACAGTTAAGAATGGTTAAGAGGAAGACGGCCAACAGAACCTTTTGGGTGGTGTCCAAAACAAATCTAACAGACTCCCATGACCGTATCGGAGCAAGACGGGATTTTCAACGAAGGAAGCGTGAAGCATAACATGAAGCCACACACCAGGGATCTTAGCAGCAACTAAAACCGTGAAGCAAGCCGAGGGAGAGGGGTTGAAAGAGATGTTCAAAAGTGCAGCCAGAATTGCTGAAGATGAATGACTGCAACTGTTGACGTTGATGGTCCCTGCCCGGCGTTCTCCGATCCAAATCTACTGGCAAGACGCGTCAACCGGCACAAGAAAAGTCGACGCCATGCGGAAGCAGTGACGTGCGACATTGAAATTGATGAAGACTTCATCAGGAATTTCCTCGCAACGACATCCGAGCAGATGGAAGGCGGCACTTGATTTTCACCACCGATCATCAACTGCAACTCCTGGGCTTTGCAAAAACATGGTACATGGACAGTACATTTCGCCTGAGACGGCCATTCTCTTAACTGTTCTCGGTGCACGCCTTCCAAAAGAACAGTGATAGACAAGTGAAGCAGGTGCCGCTAGCTATCAATTCGATGTGGAGAAGAACAAAGAAGACTCCAAGAACGTTTTCAAAGTTTGAAAAGTATGCTGGCAACAGTTTCGGTTCAAGTGGTCGTTGCCGACTTCGAAAGTGCCATATGGAAAGCTGTCGCACGTGTCTTCCTCGATATCACCTATATGCGCCTTCCACTGGTCCCAAGCCGTTTCGAGGAAAGTTCAAGAAATCAGGATGCAGGGGGCATACAACCAATGGGAAGCTCCTTGTTCTACCATTCTTGCAGGAAGGACACATCGCCCCTTCCTTCGAAAAGCTTAAAGGGCCTCTAGAGGCAGCTCGCTATTAGGCTACTAACAGTACTTCTACTATGCAACAGGTGGCACTAGCAACCATGAACTCCTGAATTGTGAATCAAATGTTGACATTGATGAAATTTTACTTCAAAAATGATGTCCAAGTTATATCCTCATGCCACCAATTCTCATTTCTGTGTTAATAATCATATCAATATCTGCTAAAAAGCTGCCTCTAGAGGCCCTTTAAGGGAAACGAGAAGTTAAGCCAGCTGAAAGGTGTCATCCTGGGGTGTTTTCATGCAGCCAATTCGAACCAACAATGACTTTGAGGGTTGGCACCGTCGCCTGAATGTTCGTGCAACCAACAGCAGTCTGCCGTTTTACGTCCTGGTTCCACTTTTGTTAGAGGAATGGAAGCTGATTGGACTGCAGCAAAAACTGTTGGGAGAAAGCAAGCTCTGTCGATGCCAACAAAAGCAGTATCGAACGGTACAGTCGAAACTCTATTCCTCCTGCCTGGCCAGTCCTGTTGTTAGTCGACGGTCACGCCACACACCTCACTCTGGAAAGGGACAGTTTTTGTGACAAAAATGGGATTGTCCTTTATTGGCTGCCTCCCCATACTTCCCACCTCATTCAACCCCTTGGCGTTGCCATTCTTGTAATTGTTCCGACGAAAAAGAACTGGAGGGAGGTTGTTAGGAAGGAGATCACCGAAGGTAATGTGATTACTAAACTCAATTTTGCCAGGGTTTTCAAACAGGTTTGGCTAGAGTCAGTCAAACCTGCCTCATGGTTTAAGGAAGAGTGGAATATTTCCATTTAACCCCAAAGCAATTGATGTGACCAAAATGTACCCTGCTAGCCACTCACTCCACTGAAAATGAAGTTAAATGATATGGTGGCAAATTTCCTTGAATTATAACGGACAGTTGTTGAAAAACTGAAATTTGAAGTTCGGCACGTTTTTTTTGCCACCCGATAGTTACCACGACCCAGTGTATTGTGTTGTGAAATAATTTAATTTACCATGATCCTTCTCTTTTATCTTTCCAGGGTAACCATCAAACATGTCAAAACAATTCTCGATTGCTAAGGCATTGAAGACACCACAGGCAAATGTTCGAGTGCCACTCAAACTCACAACTGTGGAAGTTGGGCCGAAGAAAACATTTACAAATAACAACGGAAAAGTGGTCAATATAGCCGCTATGGCGGATCAGTCACAATGATAACTGTATAATAATAATAATTTGAACGGTATAATAATAGTAATAAACAATAATAATTGGTCAGCAAACTTCGCCGCTCCACTCCCGCGGCTCTTTTTCTGTTCCACAAGGATGCAGGAAGAGCGAATTTTTGGCGGAGTCAGACGGATCCATCGCTCCAGCCTGCACCACAAACAAACAAACAAGCCGTCTTGGTCGCCACCTCCACACTGTCAAAATCATCAAAATAAAGCATATCTGTCATGTCTGTGCAGGTAAACCGCACTGAACTCTGTCTGATCTCCCAGTTCCTGAAGGCGATCTTCGAATTGACTGAAAAATCAATTTCTAATTCAACTGTTGTTTTCTAAAATACTGACGTATACAAGAAGAGTGCTAAAAAGCTGGTGTCTGTTTAACAAACCCTCGAGTTACTCAGCAGTGAAAGAGAACATTGTACCAACAATTAGAAAGTACATGTCAGTGAAAGCGGAGCCAGAGTGGGGACGCACTCTTTCAGGGCAGGGGGCGCCTCCGCAGCCGCCCAGGGCTGGTGTTCCAGACAGGTTGCTCCAAAGACACGGGAGACATGGGAGATGGAAGTCGGTGGCCTCCAAAAACATGTACGTAAAAGAAAGTTTAGCAAATCGCCCACAAGTGTCTGCGGCCTTGGGGATTTGAGTCTGTACTTGGTGTATACACAGTTTTCCCTCGAGTAGGGTGTTTACTTAGGCCTACTGCTGGATTAGAGTTTGGAATCAAGGTAGTATAGTGCTAAGTAAGCCAGGACATTCACATTGGCATAGTTCATGTAGTGATGTAGTGGATTTGTAACCTCGCCGACCTTGTCCCCGTTTCCTTATCGGAGATCTCCTTGAAACATCAGAGACTGACGATCAAGACGACAAACTTCCTCGCAATGATGATACACCTACACATCCCTTCGACCCTGCTAAGACACGCGCGTAATCGTTCAAGGTGAATCCGTCGACAAGGATAAGAAGATGAAGACAATAGTCCGCACCTATCTTGAAACTTTGCCCGACGGCACCATCGTCAAGACTACAGAGGTCTTCGAATTTTTCTAAAACAGTCGCTACCCTCCTACAGTTCGCCGACACTTCAGAAGAAATCTTCACAGCTGTCTTAAGCAAGGTTCATTGGCACACGGAATTGGTCCGATTCAGGTCCGCAAAAAATCTATCAAATGGCAGCGTTGTCGTTTCCGGAAAACTAGGGGCAAACAGACTGAAAACGGATCGGATCCGTGTGCCAATGGCACTGAACCTTGCTTTACAACCCACTATGGTCTTTTCTCTTCTTCCAATCTTCTTCAGAATGCCATTCTCTGAAGGCAACAGATTCCTATGCTGCCGGTGCCCAGCCAGTTTTTCATCACCCAAAGAAAGAAATCGTCATGAGGAAGAATGCAAAAAGAAGAATGAGAACAAACGTCCAGCAACCGATATGGCCCAGAGGTGTAGAACTTGTGGACGTACCACGATGAGAAGTTCACGGAACATAAAAAGATGCCGTCAGGCGGATGAGAGCAAAAGGCATATTGAGGAAGAACTGAAGGCCCAGTGCGCGGACCTCTTCGGGGAGTCTGAAGAAGAAACCATCCATCTTGACGCCCCGCCGCAGAGGTAGTTCGAAGCCGAGAGCTCGTTGAAGCTCTGCAGGAAGAGCTCACTGAAACCAGTGTCATCGCCGCCTCACAGGGAGAACTTATCGCCCGCCTGACCAAGCATGCCATTGCCAACGGTCTGGAGGAGAGTTGTGATACTACATTGATGAAATATCAAATGTAGCAACCAATATGTTCAACTTCATTAATCTAAGACTACACGAAATCATGGGGTCTAAAGCATTGTTTGGAAATGTATGCATTATTGGCATCTGTGACCTGCATCAGTTACAGCCTGTGATGGACAAGTGGATATTTCACAATACTACAGAAGGCGATGGTCCTCGTCTTGCTTCCTTACGTAATTTTTTGGCATTCTTTGATCGACTGATCAGAGCTAGGCCTACATGAGTACATGTATGTTGGCGAAGACCCTGCGAAGGCATAATGTTATATTTTCAGGAGCACAGTGATTTTTCAGTATCAAAATTTAGTTCAGTTCATCCCTAATGCAAATATTGATTTTTTCAGCTTACCCTGCTATCTTGCTGACAAACATCTCAAGCGTGTTCGAAGCCAGGGTGATGGTCATTGCATTCTCCATTCGTTTAATACGTGCCTCCTCAGTGGGCAAAAAACATTTGATTTGAAGGTGGAAATCAGGAAGGAGATATACAGGCATACTGAATACTATGAACATTTCATGACAAATGAGACCCCCTCCACAGAGATATAGAGGAGTATCTGACAAACAAAGTGTCGAATACAGAATTTGCAGACCTCATAATACCCTATTTTGCAACAGTTTAAGTTGCACTGCAGTTGTAGTAGAGAATTATCAGGGGACAATCTTTGAAACCATTGTGCACCCCACAAGAGATGGTATCCACTCGACATTCTACACATATCTCCTGAAGTCTGTTAACCACTACGACAGTTTGGTACACAGTGATGTTCTGTCTAAACCAAGCAGACAGGTGCTACATGCAGTGGATGACAATGAAAAGTAGGAGGTGAGTTCAAACGGCCTAAAATACTCTATACTCTGCTGTATCCCTTAATAGTTGCTTGCAACAATTCCTTGTAATGTATGGTCTCATCTTTTGTGGTTATTTCGTGCTTATCTCACTTACTACTCTCTTAACCATGTTAACAGTTTCTAACGACTATATTTCCCCTTCTATTCAGGAACTAACAATTGTCATCCCAAGTGATTCAGACTCGGACAGCTCATCTAATATGGCAGACCATCCAGATGCTTGTGCAAGTACAGAATTCTGCAAAGGGGATAGCAGGACATCAATCCTCAAGGTGGGCGGTAAGCAGTGTAGTGCCCAGGACTACACACAGATGATCGTAACGAATCTACCTGACCCACAACTTCTGTGTAGGAGTTGCCTTCTCTCGTACCAGACAATCTGATGTTTGCCATGAATTTGGACGAGATTCCTTTTTCTGATGTTCAGTGTGATGGGCACAGTGGTTGGAGGAATGATCGCATACGTACATCAACATTCGAGAAAGATAGGGATGTCTTCACCTGTACACACACCAAAAAAGCCAAAGATCTACTCCATCATAATTATGTCCTATTCAGGAATACTTTACGCATCGAAAGGATGCTGACCTGAACAGTTCCATTATTATGTAGAAAACTACACTGGACAAATTGTGAATAATGTTGTTATTCTCCAATACCACTTTAAGGGTCAACTTATACAGCAGGGAGCAGCTGCAGATTATGTGCAGAAGATCAGCAGAAGGTCTGCTTGATTTGTACTTTGATGCAACTGGAAGCATTCTTATGGCCATAGAAGATCAACACAGGACCTTGTATTATTCGCTAGTTGTCAGAAATGAAGAGAATTTGCCACCAATTTCTCTAGGAGATTTAATAACAACTGACCACTCTGTACCAACAATTTGCTTTTTCCTGCGGAGAATTGTAAGAGCAGGAAAGTCAATAAACCGGAAAAGGATCCCGCCCAGGAACGTTGAGACTGATTGGAGCTAGTCTATTGTGCAAAGTGCCCTTCTTGTCTTCAACACCATGACAGTCATTGGTTACCTAAATGTTGCGATGAAGATTGAAGATGGAAATTATGGAATTGATTATTTTTCGGAGTTCACAGTAGTCCACTTGTGCACCGCACATATGATGCACACACATTCTAGAAACCTGAAAAACAACGTCATTGACTACACGACAAAAAGCGCTCAGGAGATTGCTGATGAAGATGTTTTCATCACATCTTAACACGACCAGCCTCCCAGAAGCAACAAGGGTATTCAAGCTGTGCTGCACCATTCTTCTTTCCCCGCATATGACAGATGATGTTCACGAAGCTGTGAAAAGAATAGAAGCCAATAACTTTGACGAAGAAGAAATGGAAGACCTGACAGGCACAGAAAGATTGGACAGACGGGCCAAGAATGCTGAGGGAGACCTCTTTCTCACTGAGGCAAAGTCGCCATTTACAGCGCACTTCCGTGCTGTGGCAGATTCCATGAAAGTGGACAGCAAATGATGAGGACGGCAATACGGACCACCCATTTGGTCCGAGGAACAGGTGGAACTCCTATTGAAAAAGTTTCTACCAATCTACCCACTTTTTAGTGGCATGCTACTCGTGCAGCAGATAGCCCTTAGCCCAAGGAACCCCGAGAATATTTCATAAACGTATCTAATGAAGGCACGTTGAGAGGCATAGGTCCCTAGCGTATGTTTGCATGTGGTGGTGCAAGAAAAACGAATTCAAGCGCGTTTGAGTCCATATCGTTTGCGAAGGCACGTGGACGTGGACAGGTACCTGTATTTGGCCGCTAGGCTGTAATGCATGGCCAATGCATTTACCATAATATGCCTCTGCTGATAGATTGGTCCCAGACCTTCGGTTCGTTGGAACATGGAGGTATCTTATCTAATTTTGGAAGGAACGGTTCGGACACAACGTAAAACATACCCCTAACCTAATGCTTCAAACCAAAAGTTTTCGCTGTGGGTTGACCGTGATAATTTCACTTCGGCCTCGCTCAGGGTTTGGTTGGGGGTAGGGAGAGTGACAAACAGTTATGGAGGAAGATAAGGCAGATGTCGACGGCGCAAACAAAGCGGGCTAAAGACCTCCATACGCTCAGCGGTGTACCAGAGGGACCTTGCGGGTATGAGGACTTCAAATAGTTCCAAGCTGCCCTTCCCGAATACCAGATTGCTGTGTACTCGCATCCATTGCAGAAGAACAAGTACATTAGTCCGCTGGATAACCCAAAGCACATCACGATATTTTTTCTCAAATGTTTCTCCTGCATGAAGGGAACATTGCCAAGAACAGTGGTATGCGGGCAGTGTAAAAATCCCTTCTCAGTAATTTTGGTCGAAAACTTGGCCAACGCCCAATATGTCCCAGGTTGAAATTGTAAACGACCAAGGATAGGGTTTTTGAACTGCTCACCGACGACACAAAGGATATCCGTTTCATCAGAAACATCAATGAGAATTCTACCTGGGTGGAGTATGTTGAACGTAGCGACTTTGTCGCCACCCAGAAAAATGTCAATGTAGTTTTGGCAGCCTACACAACATCCCATACCCGTGTCAATTGTACAGTTATTTAGAACCACTTGAAAGGCGCGTCCTCTACTTTGGTACAGATTCTGTCATATTCACCCACATAGAGGCTATGTGGAGCCCGCCCACTGGTCGATATCTTGGAGATTTGATAGATGAGCTTGACGGAGATACAATTACTGAGTTTGTCAGCGCAGGCCCAAAAAAACTATGCATATAAACTAAAAGGTTCAGGAAAGGTCGTATGTAGGGTGAAGGAAACGATGCCGGTTAATAATTCACAGCAGCACATCCCACAGAAAGGTGACTTGGAAAACTGGCCTCATCTAAAGGAAGTGGAATTGCCAGAGCTTACAGCTGATGTAGGCCTCTTGATTGGAAATGACATGCCTGATGCTTATACGCCACTGAGAGTCATCACTGGGCGCAGAAATAGCCCACATGCAAGCCAAACTCGGATCGGTTGAATACTTCGGAACCTGATCAAGGAGGGTCGGGGAATGACTTCCAATAGGGTAGAAGTGGCTGCGGTGAAGGATTTGGAGGAAGATTCATCTCTTGAAAGGTTGGTGAGGTCGGCGATTGATGTTGATTTTCCAGAGAGGCTGATCGACAGCAAAAGGGAACCCTCAAGAGAAGATAAGCTGTTCAATGAAAGAGTGAGCCAGAGCCTGAAGTTGGTTGAAGGTCATTACTAGTATGTAATGGATTTAACATTTAAAAGAAAGGAACCAATGTTGCCCAATAACAAGGAGCAGGCTGTCCAGAGATTGAAGATGCTTCGTAGGAAAATGAATAAGGATGCCAAATTCAAGAGCGAGTACTGTGAGTTCATGGCAAAGCTATTCGACAAGGGCCACGCCGTGAAAGTGAAGCCTGAGGAGGTTGAAGCCGAGCCTGGTCATGAGTGGTACATTCCTCACCACGGGGTGTATCACCCCCAAAAGCAAAAGTTGCGAGTCGTGTTTGATTGCTCAGCCAAGTAGCCCTACCCTTGGGGGTGGGCTACTTCGGGAAGTATCAAAGAATGCATCGTTCCAAGATGGCAGGTAGTCTACCGATTCAGGAATCGATTTCTCGTAAAAATCTATTTGCATGATGGTCGATTGGCCACAACCGGGGGTAAGAACGCTCAGGGAGATGAAATGCATATCAATCAAAACCAAGGCCAACATAAAGTCTTTTTCTGCGTTTCTGCTCCATCCTCATTTGTCATCTAGGGCCTAGATGTCAATATTTTTAATTCCCGCAAAAAGCAGACGAACAGACCGCCATGACACTTTCCCCTAAGAGCTAGCGCGAAATCTTTCGTTTACTCCCCTTCACTGCGCATGTCATTTCTTCCCTGAGAGGCAAGCACGGTGGAAGTAAACGAACGCGGCCAATGTTGTTTTCAGGTACTGTCAATTTGTGCGACCAGCGAATCGCAGGAAACGCCTCCTCTATTGTCTCAACTGTGTCTTCAATGAGGAACAGTTTGACGGCATGGCGGTTACGGACGAGTCTTCCATATTTCTAAAGCAAAATGGTCGACTACTTTTCCGTGAAGTCGGAAAAGCGAAGGTGAAAGTCGGCAAAGTCAAACATCCCGGCAAGGTTAGTGTCAACAGTACATGTTATGCCTACCAAAAGGCTAAATCTCCACATTGGAGTTCAAGAGATGAAGTGTAGGGCATTTTTTGTAGGTTGATGTCTCCACCACAGTCTAAAGTTATTGTGGCAAGCTACATATAAGGGTGACGTCTCCACAATTTGGTGTTTAAAGTATTGTGTACGTTTCTTCGCCTCGGAAAATTGGCAGAAGGGTCATGTCTGCCAGTACACGGAGCGAATGGTCAGTGGTATATACGGGAGAATCCCACTTACCTGGCCGTCGGTAAATAGCCCAATTTTTCTAAGTCCGTAAGCCTATGATCTGGGCAGGTGGGGAATGAATAAAAAAGGGTAACAGCCATGTCCACAAAAGGTTGAACAAAAATGTGATCCAGTGTGTGAAAACCCGGCTAAAGTCGCTGGGGAGTGACTATAGGCCTTGTTTGCCACCAACACTGACCAACAGACCGTCGTTTTTTCATTGTGATGTCACTCCCGACATAACTTNGTACAGTCTTGTTCGTATTAATATCAACACCGATTATCTCAAATATCTCATAAACCATCAAACCAATTTAAATGCGGTTTTCTGCATAAAGTCAGAAATCTTGTTGACTACAACTGGGCATCAATGTTTTTGCACAAGATTCAGTTCTTCATTGCGTAATCTGTCGTTGAAAAAAGGTCCCAAAAAAAACTTTTTTGTTTCTGGATTTTTCACCAAAATTCCTTTGCTAGAATGAAGTTATGCCAAAATAAAGGTGATTTAGCAAGTTACTAGACTAGCAAATGCTTTTTACTTCAGATTTGTACAACATTGCCTAGTGCATTTGTATTGCAAAATTCAAGAAAAAGCATTCACTAGTCTTTATTCATATGACCCAATGTCAGATGTTCACAAGTGCAGAACTTTCTGACGCATTTCCAGAGAGTGGCATTGCCACACTTATAACTGGACTGTTACCACCTTTTGGTCACTCAAGAGATTTCTGAAAGGTGCAGACACATCAACACTGTTGTAGTAATAATGACATACAAGAAACCTATCAGATGTTTCCTCATTATCAGAAGACTTCTTTATGTCAATCATGTATGAAATGTGTGATTCCTCCTGTGGCAATTCAAAGCTAACTCTCCGAAAAAATTCGTCTCGTCTTTGTAGTCGCCCATCATTCGTGTTTGAGACGCTGACACTAAGCAAATGCCATCTTCAAAAAAAAGATGTTTATTGTCTTAATCCTAATAACCCAATTGCTTAAGTAAGACGCTGTTCTTCTTTATACATGTACTTTTATTTCAGCATAATCTGCTTCTTCTGCTGCTGAAAAATATGAATCTGTGCACAAGGGTCATGCACTCGCAGTTCATTTCATCAGCGAAGACCTGAGAGGGGCACCATCATTGTCTTTCACATAAAAAATCAAGTCTCCAGCAGATTTGAGCAGAGTACCACCAACTTAAGCAGGACCATGCTGCCCTCCAGTGATGCCAATGATCTGGTGCAATATAAATTAGGTGATGCATCTTGAGGCAACTCGGACAATTGTTGATGAACATGATGAACATGAAACAGATGTCGAACTACTTAAGGTCAAGAAAAAAATTAACAACGTCTATTCAGAGCGTAAATATGGCAACAAAGGAAAGACATTCAAATTGATTCATATACCAACTGCTGTGAAAGTCTCTATCGTAGTGCATATTCGTAACATTGAAAAACGTGTGAACAGGTTGTACGAAATACAGTAGCTACTCACACTTATTTGCACACCAGCTTCCAAAGAGCTCGAGGACTCGGATGACGATCTTGTTACTACCCCGGCAAATTCAGGTGAACTCCCTTCGGGATTTTGTTGGTAGTAGGGATAACAAGCACCTCACAATATTTGGGATAATGTGAGATTCAATGACCAAATCTGGCTGAAGATGGGGCGGACAAGGGGGTCGCAGCAGCAAGCTCTGTGTGCAGTTGGTCAACATTTGTAACAGCAATAGTGCTGAAAATACAATGGGCCGTTCAGAGAAAGCAGGGCTGCCATTAGGCCTAGTACTGAAATAACTGGTAATCTTCTTTCAGCCTTTAGGAGACAGTTTAAGAAACATGTCAACCTTCGGAACCTGGTGCCAATATCCATGGATGGCCCATCAGTGTCAACTGGAAGTTCTCTGACAGTCTGCAGACTGACCTGGCAGAACAGTTCGGTGGTCTACAGTTGCTAGTGGTTGATTCGTGTGCACATGCTGCACAATGCCTCCAGGACTGGATTCTCAGTGTTGGAGATTATAAAGACATTTAGTTCGCTCCCCTCCAAGATGCACCTGGAGGTACGAATTTTACTTCAAAGTCACGAAATCAGATACACTGAAAAACTCAGGTTATTTCTGCAAGCCACCTGAATGTAGTGGAGTTTAGATACACCCGATGTTAGCCGGGTCACCTATACTGTGAGTTCCTGTTTTAGAGTACATGTAGTTCAATAAACATATTCGAAGACGCCACGTTGTCGATGTTCGTTTGTCCTCTGGAACCCTTCACTGAACATCTAGTTCAACATTTTCCTAAGGTGGCTGATCTGGCTGGCAAGGGCAGCGCGCAGTAGGTCACGGGAGTGTGGGTATTTTACTGAGTCATTGCGACCCACAAAGGGCTAAGTCGCACGAGACCATCCGCAGAGGGTATATTTGCTGTAAGCACGGATTTCAAATCAACAACATGACGATCAAATGCTTTGGTAGTCAACTGGCACTCTTCCAGTAGGCCACTGTAACCACCAGTATTCTCCACAAGGCTTTTCTAGGGTGGCCCACCATAGCTTGTCATTTTACCACCCTACCTCACAGTCCAATTTCGTAATCCCCCCCCCCCTTAAATTGGTGACCGCCCTATCTTAAGTTGCAAAGTAATGGGAAATCCTGGATTTCAAGAGTACCAACCTACCCTAAGAAAACCTGTGGAGAACATTGAACCACGGGTATGTTTTTTTGTATTATTATTTCTTCTACATGTAGCGAGTGGGTAGCCATAATGCACTTTTTGCGCGGCACCCACTCAGTAATCTTGTTAATAAATAAATGTTATTTGTTTTCATTTCAGCTGTTATGAAACATAAATGTCAGGGATTGCCAGATTGTGTGGTCATTCATTGTGGAGCAAATGATTTACATGATTCCACAATGGATCAGATGCTTAGGCATCACACAGCAGTAATTAGGGTCCTACTTTGCAAGTACTCGCAGTGTCAAGTCCTTGTATTCTAAACTACATGTATGGTCGCCGCAAAGAAATGCAGGGCAGAGGTGTGGAACACTTTCATTCGGTTATCCATGTCAAAGATTCTCCCCAGATTGACTGTCACACTGATGAAGAAATTGCGAGAAAAAGAGTATCTTGTCGGACAAAACCAGAAAAAAAACAGAAAAGGAGCAGACTTACCGAAATACTGTTGTGACTGTCAACATACCTACTTTCTTGCGGAAGGGCAACCAGTTCACAGCTTTTGAAGTCGTATACCAGCACTCAAGTGCAAAAATGCAAAGACTTATCAGCAACATGCACCAGTTTGTTGAGTATTTCACCATCAAGGGCTGTTCGGTGCAGGTTGCTACAATCTGCCCAATCGATTTATTAAAATATAACAACTTCCTCCAAGATAACAGAAAAGGGTACAGAACATACCCAGACGGATTAATGAAGTGCCAAACCGAAGAACTCCACGCTGGTTTACGCACCGTGAATTCAAGGATTATGGTAATAAATGCCAACCAATTACAAATGAACATACGCCTTGATTGATCAACATTGAAAATATCAACTAAAAGGGGAGGCCGGAAAATCAAAAAATTTGACAGCAAACTACTACATGATGGATCCATCCAGGAGAGTCGTTGGTAGACGTATGGTGTGATCACTTCTATGCCCGCTCAGAAAGCATCACCTGGGAAGACGACAACCAAGGGTATTATTGATCAGGAGGTAACTTATTAAAGTAATAAAGATCCATTAACAAGTCTCCTATGGGCTCAACTTTATTTATTTTTTATTTGACTTTTAAGTGTCTCTCAACTATTTCAGGAATCAGTCAGAGAAGCACAGGATCACACACTGGTCCAAGATGTCGGCAGAGGATATGCACACCAAATGGAGAGAGGGAGCTGTCCCGGGGACCAAGGAGAAGAAGGTGTCCTTCAAATTTGGTGCTGAAACAACATCTCGTACGATCATTGAGCCAGAGTGCCCACCGCCTGAGTCAGCAAGCCTACTGCCTCGCCCTCATCAAAGACATTTTTTTCAGGATGGCAGACACCTCACTCTAGATGCAAGTTAACATTTCATAAGCAAAGGCGACCACGAACAGGCAACAACGCAAATCGAAAAGGCTCTTCGTCTCATGCAAACTGGTGAGAAAAAGGTGAAGGGGACCCACAATGTTGGCCAAAAAGGAGATACTATACGGCTCAAGTTCAAAGGGCAAAAAAGGATGCCTCTTGGGAGGAAGGTTTTTTCTTGCGTGAGCAGGAGACCAGCTCTGTGATTAGAAGGGAGGTGTCAGTTGCGTTTAAACGCCCCAGCCTTTAAGCAAGGCGCTTCACTCTGGGCCCTTACCAAGTTGACATGGAAGGCACGATCGTCGGATTAGAAGAAAAACACCATTTTTTGTGCAGTTACAAAGCAAAGAACATGCATTTGCTGGATCGACTTCTGGGAGATCACTGGGATATTTTGATCCTAGCTGACGATTTCTATCACTGGGATATTTTGATCCTATTTGAGGATTTCTATAAATTTGTGACATCTGTGTCAGTTAAGATGAACTCATTCAGGGTGATAACGTGTAACTGTTAAACATGTTAAAAATGGAAAAGGTGCAGGGATCCTGGACATGCCAGGCTTCAGGGAAGTGATCGCTTCAAAGGATATTAACCTACCCCACCACGCAGGAGAGTAATTGTTTTGGAACACGTTGAAGAATTGAAAATAGAGAAGAAGGAGATAGGAGTGCAGACGGAAGCGGCGGATCCAACCCTAGAGCAGATGAAAATCAATAACGAACTAATCAGAGAATTAATTGAAGAAGTGAAGAAGAAGAGAGAGTGTAAATGTTGTAATTAATGTAGGGGTAATTAAGGGGGGGGGGGAGAGTGAAATGATATCTTATTACATGTGTTATATAAATGTCTTACTTGGAATACCGGAGGGTTAGCCCGATGATGGTTAATGTAATCTACATGAAGTTGAAGTGTGTTTGTTATTACCGGGTATTGCTGTTGTTATTAGAGAGGATGCGCAGCGTCACGACTCCCACTCCCACTCCGAGGTGACACACTTTTTGCGTCTTACGTCATCAGTTACTGCAGGGGTTTCCCGGTGAAGTCGGTGAAGTCGGTCGGAAAAACGAGTTGAAAGCATCGAAGTCGTAAGTGGTTTCCCACATGCTTTTTCTCTTGTTTGAGCAGGTGTTAAATATGATTAAGGTTGACATAGCATTCTTTGAACATTATTCTTGAAACACTGATCCCTTTTATCGGGATGGAGGGTGCTCAACACATCAAATTTAAGTGTTTTTTTGGTGTGCCAAAATCGTGAAAAAAGGCGGCGTAGGCGCGCTACACATGGCCTACAGATCCATGACGTTGGTTGGGGACCACTGCGTGAAGGACGACGTCATGTGACGTCGTCCACGTTGTAATCACTTCACGTCTTGCGCAACCTGAAAAACGACGCTACGAGTTCCGAGAACGACTCCGAGACCAACTCGGAGTGGGAGTGGGAGTCGTGACGCTGCGCATCCTCTCTAATAAGAATTGAGATGTAACGAAACTGGCTCAAATGGAGTAGGATTGAATTGAATTAATTGAATTGAATTTATATTTGGTGAGGTAAGGATGTTTGAATTAAATGATGCATATAAACCCTGGAATACCGGAGGAAAATATTTCCGATGATGGTCCAATCACAAATTTATTGTAAAGTAAATGGATAATTTGGATGGATCTAATTACATGTATGGGGGGAGTTAAATCTGATGTCTATGGAATTCTATCTTCTGGGTTGGAACACTGACATTAAATTATTACTATTATGGGCACTCCGGGTGGTCGGATATGAAGGGACGTTTTATGTGATGTTTGGAAGGGTATACTAAACCATATACATGTACATGTAAAGCAAAAGAAATTCTGTTGCAACAAGAGCAGGACATCGGAGCGATGTCAATGGTTTCCGATGAGAAGTTTACTACTCAGAGCTAGTTAACTGTGACCTTGACCTCTGACATTGAGAAGTATTGCGTAACTGGAACAGGATCCCTGATTAAGCCTGTCGGGGATGGTTAATTCAGGCTTCTAATTCGTTTTCTCGTGAAATTCCGAGGAAATTTGCGCTTTAGAACTGTTTGACCTTGACCTTGACCTCTGACCTTCAAGGTCATTGCGTAATCTGAACGCTCATCCTTGATAACCTAGGTATAGGTGAAGGTTTTAGGCTTCTACCATCACGAGATTCTGACTTATGTCATGTTATCAAATTTGAATATCAAATCTCACCATGATATCAGCAAATATCATGCGACCGAGCAGGTGCAAACAGAAAATTTCAGTT